>CAWUFW010009234.1:600000-803426 GCA_963921515.1 Calotriton arnoldi | reverse complement strand
GGAGACTATTGCATGTTACCGCCGTGTTGAGAATACGACGTTAACACAGAGTTATTTTCCCGCGATAGATGGCGATATGAAAACGTGCGTTAGCCTTTTTTGGCGATGATTATCGCATGTTCTTGAGAATATCCCCCCCCCCATGTATTAACCACACAGCTGAATCAGTCTCAGCCACAGAAAATGGTAATTTGTCTAATTTTTCAATATGTAACATCGTATATGTTGCATCCTTCATTGACATCAATTTCTGTTTATCTGTTAAATTAAATGGTAAAAACAGTGTAGAAGCATTCTGGCAATCCCAACGCACTTTTCCACTTTTGAGTGTTATCAAGGTCCAACCAAACTGCATTACAGAACGCAACTGATTTTGACCACGGTACAAAACAGACACTTCATGTTGAACAATGTCAATGATTGATGATACAATGTTATTCAAAGTGTTTATGCGAGAAGACACTGTAATAATGCTGTTATCGACAACTGCAAGAACTTTTTCTAAATTATCTTGGTCAATTTGCCGTATGTGCACTACAGCTTCCATCTGCGATTGCTTCCAAAATTCATTATATGCGGCATAAACAAAACGTTTTGCTCGAGGGGACTTTGGACCCAAACGAAAATCAGCAAGATCAATGTCACCTGATAATAGGAAAAGATGTTGTTCACAGATGACAATGAGGAATGTTCTAACCATTGTTGACACAATGTACCCACAGAATGTGTGGTAACAGTATGGGAATGTGGAAAACAAGGATCAGTTCTACTTTGTGTAAACCCTTTTGTGGTATTCAAAAAGTGTAATTGAGTTCGTTGGCCACAATAACCATCCCAAAGGGTAAATAATGGAAGAGTTGAGTGTGCTATTCTGAAACATGACAGGTAATTCCTCAAATGAGTTGTTGATATGTGTTTGTCATGTGTCATAGCAAACACAAGGAGATGATGGACGGAGCGTTGAAACTTTTCAGACGCTCACCCCCAGTCACAGATCTGGGCTGAATCCATCATCGTTCTTTAGCTCACTTCGCCACCCCAGTTCAGACATAGCTATATGCAAATCAGTCCTGACCCTGTGCCTCATGGGAACAGTCCAGACCGAACTGCCAAGCCATGTCTTCCCTGGACCACTGCATCTTGTTCCAAGCCTTTTCAGGAAAGACTGGACGACCCTCCTTTTCAAGGGGGGGTCTCACTTGTGGCTGAGTAAACAGTCGAACCCCCAAGCTATTGTGACCTAAAGATGTATACACATCCGCAATACTAATCAACAACTGTCACTGCGATCTACTTCCGCCGCTAGGCGTTGACGTACTTGTAAACAAACTGCCTCCCCTTTAATGTTGGTCAGAATCATATCGGAGACTATAGGGAACATTCCCACCAATTTCATCCCGACATCAGAACGTTCAGGAGAAAGCTCATGGAGGGGGTGCCAAAGCACAGTGTATACACTGAAGCAAACACTGTCCCCCAGGTGGTGCAGTCAGCTAAAGTGAGAATCAGGCCACTTGGCAAACTCATTGTAAGGATCCGGGGGCAGATTTACAAGAAAGTGACGCATCTGTTAGATGCGTCACTTTCCCTGCGCCACCCTCAGAAACCCTTGCGCCACCATAGATGTGCCGTATTTACAATACGGCGCACTATGGCGCAAGGATTGACAGATGCGTTCGAAATTCTGACGCATCTGTTGGCGGAAAAGTCACGCATTGCTGGAGTCGTGTCGCAAGCATGATGCAACTCCAGCAATGCGTGTTGAGGCCTATTCCCACTACACTGCGTCACTACTTACGCCTGCTTCAAGCAGGCGTAAGGTTTTGACGCAGTGGCGTCCTAAAAGTGGCGCAGTGAAATCTTGTAGATTTCACTGAGTCACTTTTACGAGGCCTTCCTGCGTGGGAACGCCCACCCTGCATACATTATACCTGACGCAGGTATAATGTGACGCAGGGCTTTACAACGTGACGCATCTTCCTAGATGCGTCATGTTGTAAATAGGCTGCATTTTTTACGCTGCCGATGCGTCACAAAAGTGACGCAACGGCAGCGTAAAAGTGACGCAAGGGACTTGTAAATCTGCCCCCCTGTGTTTCTCAACAGGAGCCGCATGGGGGAAAATGTGCCTCAAGCTGCTCAAATTTCTGTGCAAGCCAAAACGGCAAGTCATCCCAATTTTGAGGACCTTTGCCCACCACTGAGTTAATCATGACGGGACTAATCACAAGACCACCGCCGTGTCCCGGTGGTGGAGGAACAGCTCCAGTCGGAGCTGCTTGAAGTGCACTTGACATAAACTGAATGACACTTCTGTGAATATGAAGCAACTGTGTATATAACAAACATAGCTCCGCAACAGTGACATTGAGATAATTGGGATGAGGAGTAAAACCAGCCAAAACCGGCCAAATGGCCCCATTGATAGATAAGGGGCCCATACGAACAACAGAGATAGGGTGAGGAAGGGTGCCATTAAACCAAATGGTATGCTCCAAGGACATCAACCGAACTTCAATTAACGCTTAAGGACGATAAGCCGCTGGCGCAACCACCCTCATATATTTATGAAACAAATTATCATTCCCATCCACTGTGGGAAATGTAACCCAAGAACAGAACACCTCGAAGTGGTAAGCAGGGTCCGCCTCGACCACAAAAATAAAGGTAGCCCCTGCATTGGAGACTCGGTGTTAAGTTAAGTGTGCTGCAACCACAGCACGGTTAGGTGCCGCAATAGCAACCGGTTGTGCCATGTTTATAAAGAAAGCAATCAACAAAACGGCAGTGCAAAACAGGGTCAAAAAATCTTTTATAATTCAAGCTTGAAAAATCTATAGAAATAGGGTTACCCTACAAAAACAGGAGGTCAAGCCCCCCACCACGGACGTCTCCGGGAACCGGTGAGAGGGTATTGTGGACAAGCACAAGTGCTACTCAGGGGTCTCGTGAATAAGTACCAGACCAAACATTGGTGGCGCCATGTTGCAGGGATTCTGCACAAACACAAAACTATGTGCAGGATTATAGGACCTTGGTGTATAGGGACTGAGTCATCCTACCACCTTAGTACCCATGAGCCCAGGACTGACTAGCTGTAGTGTCTCACTTGCTCTCCTACTCCTTCACAGAGAAACAAATGATTAGACACCCCAGAACACAACACTCCCAGATCTACAGGAATCACGGTAGCAAGACACACCCTTTCGCTCGCACTCTTGTACTTGTCAACAATAAGATCTGACAGAGACACGAAAATGTTTAAAATATTTATTTTAACTAACTTGCCCTAACATGCAGTATACGTGCCACAACAAGCAGGAAAATGCATAGTACAAATGCAGTCAGCATAGCAGCTGGTCCATAAATCATGAAGGGAGACGTTATCATTAAAAGACAATAGAGCCTAACCTCCCTCCCCTTGCTAAGAAGTTGTATTATTATATGTTAGAAGATCTCTGGGCTTTGCAGCAAACCCCAAACCTTAGCCTATAAATGGTAGATCTACATCATAAGTGCTGTCTCACTCTTCTCCCTGGAAAGGTCCCTCTCCAAGTGTTGGCTACCTATTCGTGTATTCTAATAAAACCAAAGTACGTTGTCCAAACAACAGCTGCATCAGTATGTTTTGTCTAAGGGCTAAGGCCTGGCCAGAACAAAATAACAAGGGGCATTGTTGTTCGACCTTGCTCACATTGTTCATTCAAAATACCTGGAACTTGCAGAGAGGGAACACAGAGATGAGTTCTCTTGTGAAAACAGCTATAGAAATTATTGCAAAAATAAAGTTGTGTAGTAACATGCGCAAAGCAGCAGGCAAGCTGCAGCGTGCTCATGCTAACTAAGAGAAAATGACAATGTCCCCATGGGCCATGTGACAATACAGACAGGAATGCAGCTGTGTATTGTGTTGGTTTAACCCAGTCAGGAGCGGCCCGTGCAGGTAAGAGTGGTGGGGTGGTGGGCCCGGTTGGGGGGCAATTTGACAGATGACCACGAAGGAAAATTAAATAAATAATTAATTTTCCCTCATCATCATATGTCAAAACCGCCCTCTCACACAGCCCCACCGCTCTTACCCGCACGGGCCGCTGCTGAATCCATTCACCGCAGACGTACTCTTAAGAAAACTGTAGTCATCAAACGAATGTTCTAAAATGGCTGGACGCTCTTTGCTGTATGTTCTTTGCAAATGGTAGTAGGAAATGTAAGGATTTCACCACCTCAAAAGCTTGATTCACACCTAAATCCTGGTCAAACTGAGGACTTACCTTCTTCTTTGAAGAATGCGTTTGGGAACCCTACATTTACACAAGTCTTAAACTGATTAGCATCTGCATCTGGTATAACGATGAATGATGGAAATCCAGCAATGTATAGAAGTGTACCTGATAAAAGCATGTTTCTAGCAAATATATGCACATATTTTGCTTAATTAAAAGTAGAATGAAGCTATATATATTTGGATTAGGTATTTCATTAAACATTGTTTGGAAGATATACTCATAACAGGAACAGTCTGCACATTGGATTAGCACTTTTTACGATCATATGACAATATAATGTATATGACCTTTCTGATACAGCATTCAAAATCGATTTACCCACAATCACCCAAAACCAGAGCACACTTAAAAACTTTTGCAAGCTAATAGGGCTCCCTGCGACCAATGCCAACATTTTGTTTTCCAAATGAAGAGTTGATTCATGCGATAAAAGAAGTTACCTGAAAAACAATTTAGCAAATAACTTATCCCTTATATATTTTATGGCCATGTTTCAGTACTGTACCCTTCTTTTATTACGATGCTTATGCTAGTTCTTTGTCCTCCTCTCCACACTGCAGCTTCTCCACTACGTTCACAATGTTCATTTTCAGTCTGCCGATGGCGCTGACTTTTCATTTGATCATCAAGGCAATCCCCCAGCATCGTACGACATTGTGAATTGGCAGCGAGATACAAAGGGCACCACTCGACATGTGAAGGTGGGCATGTACGATTCTACTGAAACTCAGAAACTCATCATCAATACCAGCGTCATCATCTGGGCAGATGGGAGCACTCAGGTATGTCGTCTGCATGAATGTAACAAAATGGCAGAAGTAACGCTAGGGCCTGAGTTGGGACCAAAAGCAGCCCTGGAATTTTTGTCAGACCAGCCCCCGTACGGTGCATGGCGAGTGCAGCGAGCGAGCCTGACCACTACAAAAAGGGGCTTGGGGTTATTCTCCCCACAAAGGAAATCTGGAAAAAAATGGTGCATTCTACAACACATTTGTCATTATATATTGAAACGTATTATTATTATTATTATTATTTAGCATTTCTAGAGCGCGTAGTTACCCGGAGGCATCCCAGCACTGGCGGAATAGAAGTAAAAATGGAGGGAGGGTCTACAGACTCATGTTTTGAAATAGCCATGTTTTCAGGCGTTTCCGAAAGGGGAGGAGATGAGTCTTAGCTTTTAAAGCAAAGTAGATGGTGACTTATTACTGTGCACCAGGATACAACAATCTTTGTTGGGGGCTCTTCAATGATCCCCTCACTATTACCCTCCAACAGTGCCTCTCATCTCTCCATGGCCCCTCTCTCATGTATTTCATTTGTTTTTATAGCACCTCTCATACCAGTGGAGGGTTTTGGAGCACTTTACATCACACACACATACAGAGACAATGAATCATACATGTGTAAATCAGTGAACAGAAAATGTTACATAGACAATAGGGACTACAAGTTGTAGGATTCACGTCATTCATATTGGTCAGCATTGTTTAAGAGTGCTTGGTCTGGAGAAGCACAAACTCAGGATCCAGAACATAACACAGTGGTTAGGGTTGAGTTTATTAATAAGAATGTACTTTGACCGAAACAAACCTTTTTTAGCAAATTTCAGGATAATGAAAGACTGGGCAAAAAACATAACTTTCTAACCTATACCATACAGTCTGCATGCAGCTCTTTGATGGCAGTTCATAGCTCACTGTCCTAGATTATGATTGTAACTTATGAACTGCACAGTAACAAAAGAATCTCTGTGACAAAGCAGTAACTCACTTAGCTATGCACTTAAAATTATGTTCTTTGCTATGCATGGCACACATTCTTTGCAGCAGGCATATCAACCCTCTGCACTTAGATGAGTCAAAACTGCCACTAAACAAAACTCCCATCTCTCTTCAGCAGGCACATTAATCACAAGAGTTATCTTGACACTTTTATTGTTGTCCGAAAGCTGTTGGGTATACAAGGAACTTTGCAGTGCTTTTAAAACTGATACAATGCTCCAAACCACCCACCACTAACAAAACCGGCCCCCACCCCTTTTAGCTTCCCAGGAAAATGCCCGATACATGGTACAGCCAGTCCGGCCTTACATAACTTAGCCCTATTACTTCACCTATTAGAGAGAGTTCTTCTCTCCAAAGCATTGCTTGTCAATTATACTAGGGATGTGTGATATGACTGACATCTGATTAGTGTTTTTTAATATTTAACTATAGAAATGCAGGTACACACTGTCCCACAGTATCTCCTTGCTATTAAGATGTTCTGGTGCTCTTTCATGTAGGCCTTCTTTATGAGTGATCTGTATAATTCCTGTGTGTGCTGTAACTTCTTTTACCAGAAAATAGAAGATTTATGATGTTGGCAGCTGACACTACACTCCCACAGTTTTTCCTGGACAACTTTCTGGATGTTAAACCTGGAAAAATGTATTGGCATAAACATTTCTGAAATAAACATATGTGTATCTTGGTGCAATAAGCATCAAAATCTGCAAATTATTTCCCATTATAGAAGAAACACTGATGTTTAGGCTATAATTTTTGCACCAGATAAATTACAACTCAATGGAGTCTGATTTTTTTGGGTGCAATAAAAATCATCCCAAGCATTGGACTACTGGTAATGAGGGCCTAAAAGTCTTACTCCACGTCTAAGAAGTACTTATAGTCTCTCATTAAAGTCTTGACCCACTCCTGAGAAGTGCTGATATTCTCCTTTTCAAAATAAGGAAGTGCACTACTCAAGATCTGACAATACTTGACCCTTTAAAGTACTGCATTTGTTTCATGCCCACCTAAACCAAAGGGATTACATATTTCCCACAAACTCCAGCTTGCCAGGGGAGGAAGTTTGGAGCCCCTACTATGAGATAAAATTCAATCTGGAGGTGCCAGACAACCTCACTGCCTGTGCTTTGAGGAATGCTGCAATCTTCTGAATGCCAGAGAGCTCTGACCTTCTCACGTGTCCCAAAACGCCTTCAAGCAAAGTATCAGAAGGCAAGTACGACTTCTCTCATGCCAGGCTGACATGGACACTCCGGTGAAGCATAGTCATTCATCAGCAGTTATTAACTCCTTCCAGCTGAGGCACGTACTCTAAGCACCCAAAATTTTAGTTTATGGCTGTTAGGTTAGAGGACTAGCCATTTCTGCAACAGCTAGCCAGGTGGCATGGCCTTTTGAAGCAATAACGTGTATGGGTCTGCAATGCATATGAGGAATCACTCCAGCATATCCTTTGGAGCTGCCCTGCTCTGTCAGAGGAATGGAAAGAACTCCTAAGGCCAGAATGGAACAAGCTAGGCATCTGTACGTGCTGGCAGGCCATTATTTATGCACTTGATCCTCACAACACTCCTTTGAGTATCTTGTTGTTCAACTTTGTTGCCCTAGCTGTTAATAAACTAAGAAGGGAAATCACAACCCGTGATGTGGCATCAGTCACAAGCTCAAACATCTTATATGATGGAATGTCATCTCTACAGCATGAGAACAGCCTTTACATCATGGCTCGAACCAAGCATTGCCTTATCAATGTGTTACGAACCACGAATGCGTCTTTACAATGCACTCCTTTACCACGCAAGTCATTAGAACGACTTGGCTTAAGGAAAACGCTGTTGGACTGATGTTGTACTTTAAGTCCAACACTTTCCTTACTGTTGTGCAGATTGGAGTTGGAATTGTAAATTATAGTATTCAAAGTCCAGTGCTTTCCCTAAGGCAAGTCGTTGCAATGACTTGCGTGGAAAAGGAACACTTTGTAAAGATGCATTCATGGTTCAGACTGTGTTGTTGAGGCATGCGTTGTAAAGGCCTGTGTGGTCCTGAAATACAACCCTACAGCAGACGGAGGCAAACTTTTCCAGTTACGTGATCTACGAATAGTGGATTTGATTCAAATAAATGGCCAGCCAGCAGTGCTGTTGAGGTGTCTGGTCATTCTGCTTGCCTGAGGACCTTCCAATGTGTTAAGAACTTTGCACTTTGCTCAACACCGCTCTGCTGAGTCTGCCTCACACACCAATGCTATTTTTTAATTTACAGTGACACTTGTTTATAAAATTCCCATTTTAAAGTGTCATTCAAATAGGTTTGTGTAGGGTACTCTCAGTTTTCATATATTTATTGAAGGCACACTGAGCAAACTATGCGTCAGTTTTCAGAGGGAACAACTGGCCCTGGCAACAAACTCCTGCTGCTATTACACTCTTTGCACTTTGTACTCATCCTCTATTGAAAATGCTTTTTTTCTCTTTTGTTTAACTACAATTCTCTTTCTTCTCTAAATATAACCATCAACATTGGAGTTGGCTGCAGGGTGGCTTGGTTCCTGAGCCTCATTTTAGAAGAAATATCATTTGATTCACTATGGAGTGCTACTGATAAATGTAAATGCCTTTAAGGTTATGGATATGAAATTCATGGTGTTTTAGCCAGTAATGGTTTTAAGTAACTGAACAATACAAAATATTTTAAGGGTCCCAAAGGGATTGGAATAAGAGAACCCACACATTTGTAGACCAGATTTTGACCCTGAAGGCCATCTTTGTATTAAATGACGAAAGATTATTGTTATCCTACTCAAAGTATTTTATAAAGGCTGGGAGGGACGACCAAGATTTAAGCCTGTGAGCATGTGGTCTGTACAGATACCTTCAGTAGATGCAGTAGTCCAATCAGCCACCAGGCAATTCTGCAAGTCAGTTCAAAATAGTTGAAAAGATTTGCAGAGTGTTCCAAGGAGCATGACATTTTAAGAGCTCTTGATATCTTGAACTTTAAGTAAACCAACTCTATGTTCATGACTTAATATGTGAAGAAGGCTGAATTGATGAGAGAAAATGTTGTTTGTCTGAACTGCTATCAACTGCAGAAATTCTCCAAAACCATTCTCCTTCTTGTGATAGGATATCAATAAACATTTAGATAAATGTATTTCAGTTTCTAAAAAATTAATATCATTCTTCGATTCTTAGATATTTTTATCTACTTAATGTGAAAACCACGCTCATCACAATTCTACTGGTATGGTTCTCTTACAACAAACATGCATAGGGGCAGATTTTAGTATTAGGAAATAGATAATATGTGCCCTTTATTTCCACTATATTAGTATTCTCATTATACAGATTCTAAAAATGATAGCAAATCACCTACATGTGGGAGGTCAGTTTCTATGCTTTTTAAACACTAGGCATGAGGAAAAACAAAATTGGAACTGCTTCTTTGGTAAAACCGGCACCACTGTCTCTGCCCAAATCACCTATGGCATTCCTCTATGTTTAGGTGTGCAACATCAATAGTGGAGTTTTAATTCTAGATCTGGGTCCTCGGACATAGCAATGGCCACTTCAACTAAACAAATAGTGACAACTGACTCGCGATGCAATGGCAGCCTAACAGATCAGTCAGCACAATTATATTTTCCAAAGATAAAACTCCAAAGCTTTGGGTGTTCTTCTGGAAATTACAAAAAAGCTGGAAAAATATTAGAGGCAAGGGTGGAATCTTCTCTGTGTGTGGGGGACAATTTTAATTGTTTTCTGTCTCGGTTCCAGACAAGAAAAAATGATATGTCTGACATATATATAGAATCAGCCCGGGGAGGAGTGCTGCATGGCCCCCCTCCCACTTTAAATAAAGTTTTTGTCCCCGGGGAGGTGATTGCCCCCGGGGCCCAGGGTGTCCGCATAGCCCCCTGCATAATTTTTAAGTTAACCCCAGGTAGGTGTTGGTAGCTGAGGTATATGTAAACTCCAGGAGGGTGAGTTCATGTGCACCCCCTCTCCCATTTGTTTGTGGCTGGGCCCCTGGTGCTGCAGCCTCTGAGGCCAAAATCAGCCCGAGGAGGGGGGCCACGTGGCCCCCTTCCCACTTTAAATAACATTTTTATCCCCAGGGAGGTGGTGATCCATGGGGTATATAAAAACCCCAGGAGGGGGAATTCATGTGGCCCTTCCCATTTGTTTGTGGCCAGGCTCTGGGAGATGGGGTGCTCGTGGCCAAAATCAGGCCAGGGAGAGGGGCTGCATGGCCCCCCTCCCACTTTCAATAAAGGTTTTTGCCCCGGGGAGGTGGTGGTCCCCGGGGTATATGAAAATCCCAGGAGAGTGAGTTTGTGTGGCCCCCCTCCCCCATTTGTTTGTGGCTGGGCCCTGGGTTATGGTGCTCCTGATGCTGAAATCAGCTGAAAGAAGGGGGCCACATGGCCTCCCTCCCACTTCAAATAAAACTTTTGGCCTTGGGAGGTGGTGGTCCCCGGGGCATATGAAAGCCCCAGGAGGGGGGCATACGTGTCCTCCACTCTGGTAAAAATGAGGCCCCGGGGAGGTGGTGGTCCCCAGGGCTCTAGGAGCTAATTGGAGGGGGTCACCAAGCCCCACCTCCTTAATATCAGTAAAGCACCAGGGAGGTGGTGGTTCCCGGGGCTTTTAAGTTGGAAAACAGAGGGCAGAAATACGAGCAGAAAAGAAAAAACAGAGGGCAGAAAATCAGGCAGGAAAGGCAAAACAGATGACAGAAAAACAAACCAGCAGAAAAGTCAAAACAAAGCATAAAAGGCCAAACAGAGGGTAAAGAAAAGAGCAGGAAAGGCAAAATAGAGCAGAACAGGGCAAAACAGAGGGGAGAAAAATTAGTAGGAAAGGCAAAACAGAAGGCAGAAAAACAAGCACAAAACGTAAAACAGAACAGAAGAGGGCAAAACATAGAGCACTAAGACACTCACACACCTACTCACATACCCACTCTGAGACTCACACACCCACTCACAGACCCAATGAGACACTCATGCACCCACTCACAGACCGACTCAGACACTCATGCACCCACTCTCAGACCCACTTAGACACTCACACACCTACAAACAAACCCACTCAGATACTCCTGCACCCACTCACAGACCCTCTCAGACTCACAGACTCACACACCCACTCACAGACCCACTCAGACACTCACTCACCCACTCACAGACCCACTCAGACTCACACACCAACTCGCAGACCCACTCATAGACTCAAGCACTCACTCAGCACCTACTCAGACACTCATGTTCCCATTCCCAGACCCCCTAAGACACTTATGTACCCACTCACACACCCAGGGAGACACTCATGCATTCACTCACACACTCTAAAGGTTACAAGTTACACTTAGAAAATAAAATTAAAACACCATAGAAATTGGCTTAAAAATTCAAAGGTTACAGGGACGGAATAGCTAGGAAATGGAATAAAATAAAACTGTGGAAATTCACTGAAAAAAACAAAGGTTACAATGACATTTTAGTTAGGAAATAGAATATAAAAAAAACATAGAAATTCACTGAAAAGAGCAAAGGCTACAGGGACGTTATAGTTAGGCTCAGATTTGACTTGTACAAAACCAGTGGAAATCAGCAGTTATTGTTACTTGAGCAAACTATAACTTACACCCCCCTGAATGCACTGCTTATGACCTCACATTTTACATCACTCATGGTCAGTGACATCACTGATGACATCTCAAATTACATCACTGATGACATCACCCACAGAACCACCACTAACATACCTCATAGAACCTCTTATACACCCACTCTCACATAACCCCTCATATACCCATTCACAGACCCATACCAGTACTCACACAACCACTCACTCATTCATAGTGCTACTCACACATCCACTCACTCATACTGCCAATGACATACCCACTCAATCACCCATAGAGAAACTCACACAGTCACTCCCTCACCCATACAGGTACTCATACACCCACACACTTACCTATACAGCCACTGATACTGACACTCACTCATCCAATATAGCTACTCACACATCCAGTCATACAGGTATACAGATATTTACACACCCACGCATACACCCTTACAGCCACTCACACACCCAATCACCCATACATAAACTTATACAACCACTCACTAACCCATAAGGGGTACTTACACACTCATGCACTCACCCATACAGCTGCTCACAATGCTACTCACTCACCAATACAGTTAGTCACACACCCACTCGCCTACCCATGCAGCCACTGACACAGTCTTACACTCAGTCATACAACTGCACACACACCCACAGAACCACTTAAATGCCCATTCACACATCCATACAACCACTGAGACACAACCACCCACCCGTACAATCACTCACACATACATTCAGTCTCCAATACAGCCACTCAAACACCCACTCTGACATGCATGCAGACACTCATACAGCTACTAAAACTGTTATTCACTCACCCATACAACCACTTAAACACCTACGCCTCACCCATAGAACCACTCAGTCACCCATACATCCACTAACACACCCACTCTGACACCTATGGAACCACTCATACATCTACTCACTCACCCATACAGCTACTCACATAACCACTGACACATCCATACAGCAACACACACACCCACTCACAGACCGATATAGTCACTCAGACATCCACTCACACACTAATACATATAAGTCACACAGCCTCTCAGATTAGATATGTTAGAAATAGTATGGCTAATTACCAGTACCGAAAAAATAGTAATTTAACTTATACTACATCTTAGTATATATCTTTAAGCCTCAGAAACATTTATGAAACGCTTACAGTCATGGGATGATATCATCGTCGTTGTCGTAAAACTTTATTCGGCTAACGAAAAACAGCCATAAAAGTACAAACAAAATAGCACATTTAAAACAATCATAAACTTTTAGATACAATGCATGCAATAATGATTATAGGAATTCATATGTTGCACTATTGCATGATAATTTACCGCAAGCCGATTGATTTCAAAACAAATTGGGCAACATTATAACATAAAGAGGGTTCACCTAGTGTCACCAAATATCTCATTGCTGCTTTATGTGACCTAATGTTCTGTGCAACAAACAATGGTTTAAGATCTAAAAAAAAACTAAAATTCAGATCAAATTTACAGAACAATAGAAAGTGCAATGCGCTTTGTTTACTTCGGTTGTCACAAGGACAAAGAGCCGTATCAGGTGGGCGAGACTTCATAGTTGGGAAAGCGACTAGGTGGTGCATAATGTCACATCTCATTCTTATCAGCACAAAATGATGCTGCGCATTAGTCACGTCTGTTAGATAATTATTTCCTCCCTCCTCCAAGTTCAAAGATTTATAAAAGGCGACTGATGGTTTGTTCCTCTCGTCCATCCATCGACGATCCAGTCTATGCTGGAGAAAGGTTTCTTTAATCCTTCTCTTGGTTAGAGATAATACCTTTGTAGGATCCGACCAGATAAATAAATTAAAAAGCCTGGCAAGGGAGGAATTGACATACAGTAGCCAATAAATACTTAGTGCATCATTCAGGGTTTAACAGTCTAAAATAATTGATCTGGTAAAGTCAGTTTTTCCTTGGCACATACTGATGTCCACAACAACAATGGTCTAACCAATAAAAGATACTCCATAAGCTGTAGTCAGACCTCATGATGTACAATAGTATTTAATGCAGAGGAGGGTAGGCATAATAAGCATTTTAAAAAGCTTTTTTTCTCTATTTGAAAGGCTGAGCTATTTGTGTAACCCCAAAGGCCTGCCCCATAAAGGGCTGTGGTCACTCCTTTCACTTTATAAATAGCTACCATCTCATTAATAGGTCAATTCCCTAGTTTTGAAGAAAATTTTAAAATCCATTGTAATGCCCTACTCATTTTAGCTTTAATGTTTAAAACATGTTGTGACCATGAGCCATTGCCTGCAAATAAAATACCCAAATAATAAAACAAGTTCGCTAAAACAATTGGGGTGCTGTTAATAAAAAATGATTTACAGGATTTATGCTTAGGCCCACAAGCCATGGCAAATGTTTTAGATTTGTTAATTACCATTTTCTTTTGGGTCATAAAATATGCAAAGGCATTCATCAGTCCCTGGAGGCCCACGGGAGTCCGTGCAAATAATACAGCATCATCTGCATACAAAAATGTAGGTATTGAGTGATAATACAGCATCATCGGCATATAAAAATGTAGGTATTGGGCGACCAGCCGCCTGGGGGCATCAGCCTGGATCGTCTGTAAATGGTTACCTGCCCCATTAATAAAATGAGAAAAAAGTATTGGCGCTAGGACACACCCATGCTGAATTCCTCGCCCCACTTTAAATTTGGTCGAACATTCCCCCTGGGGGCCGAACCGGACTTGGCTAGTTAGATTCTCATAAAGACGGAAAAGAAACCCGATAATTGGCATAGGCGCTCCCAGGGAGGTCAAAGTTGGCCAGAGTAAGTTATGGTCGACCAGGTCGAAGGCACTGCTGAAATCAGCAAAGCATAAATAAAGTGTTCCTGCCTTAGCCCTAGTTTATTTGCCAATAGGTAGCTCTAGATTGATACATTGTTCAATAGTTCCCAGCTGTTTTCTGAAGCCAAACTGCACCGGGGATAAAATAGAATGCTCATGCGCCCATTCCTCCAATCTTATTAACAGGACTCTACTCTTTACTTTCAAAGAGGAGTCCAGGAGAGTAATAGGGCGGTAATTTTTTGGGTCTGTTTTATCCCCTTTTGTAAATATAGGTACAATAGTTGATTCACCCCATGAAGATGGTATTGTATCTATTATGGCTGAATTAAAGACCCTGGTTAGGATAGGTCCCCACAATTTAGGGGCAGATTTAAAAACATCTACTGGCACCCCGTTGGGGCCTGGAACCCGACCCCCGGCACTGGCCTGTATAGCCAGGTGGACTTCTTCATTGGTAAAATTCAAGGGGAGTCACCCCCATCACACAACGGCTCCCAGTCTTGCCCTATGGCCTTCTCACTACTTTGTCTAAAAATTTCTGAAAAATGTGTTATCCATCTATCGCAAGGGACAAAAGAGCAAAACTCAGGCACATTGTTGTTCTTTAAAAAGGGTGCATTCACTGTATACCCAAAACGTTTTGTATTCTTGGTTTCTGTAGCAATGGCTAAGTTTTCCCATGCTTCTGCCTGGATTATCTTTTTCCTAGCGGCTATAGCTAGTTTGTACTTACTCCAAATGGACTTAATAGCCAATGTATCTTGTGGGTAATTAGACAGGGCATGTTTAAGTGACTGTAAGGCTTTTGTACAAGCACTATCTACCTTCTCTTGTTCCCTTGTATATTTGGGTACTGAGTTAAAAGTGATTTAATAGCAGCAATAATATAACTAAAGTTTTATAATATTATATTTGGGACAATATCGTCCTAAAGACAATAGGTTATTTCACCTATGGTTAGACGAAACTATTTTCTTGAGATCGTACCGGGGTCAACGCCTGTCCACTTGATTCTTATACCATTTATCCTAGTGGGATTAATACTATTTACTGAGTGAAATGAGACCTTCCTTGTCCCCGGAAAAGAAGTGTAATGTAAGTAGACTGTGATCACTAAAGATTGAGGGTACGATACTTAGGTTACCACACATATCAATAGCAGAGACAGACACCAATACATGATCTTTAATAAAAGATGAATTTCGCCCAGTAAATGTTGGGACTGGTTCCCCATTAATACCACAGCCACCTCCAAGTGAATGAAGATCATATCTGGAGATAATTGAGTTTAGTGCTTCCCCATATTCATTATGACAAAAATGATTGTTACCCTCCCCATCCTGGTAAATATGATCACATGCCCGGGTGGTAGATACTGTACATGCCTGAATATTAAAGTCCCCTGCCCATACTACTACAAAATCAGTATGGATGGAAGCTAAAAAGGCTTTGAGGCCATGGTCAAGGGCCGTGGCCACACTACTACGTGTTGAATTGAAAATATTGTTATAAAAATGTACAATTACAAGGTCTCTCCCTCCTTTTTTATTCAGTCACACTAATTGTGAATGGGGGCCCACTGATGCAATCTTTTTGACATTTACAGAAATGTTATTAGAAATAAGTGTCTGTAGTCCCCTTTAGCCGGCCCAACTTGTGACCCTAGAGCTTCTAAAAAATATGAGGAATACCCTTTTATGTGTACTGGACTTGTGCACTAGGTTTCTTGTATACATATGTGCTCATAGCCAGATATAGTGCTAATCCAGAAAGCATTCCCTATCTTATTCAGTAGCCCATTCACATTCCATGTTGCAAGCTTAAACCCTCCCTCATAGGGCTGACATACGGGATCCATATTTGAAGCACAAATGGGTATGTTAGAGGTGCTAGGGTGTTCATCACAGGTTGCCTTTACGGCCTTGGCTACAGCCAACCTACAGACTGAAGGTGTCCCACGAATTGATTTATGGTCTTTGGGGGGCAGATGTCTTGCCCAAACAGTAATAGAACCCCCTCACTGGTAGATCCTGGGGCCCTCAGCATGGAATAAGCCAGGACTGAGTCATCTGAGGTACTCAGTACCTGGTATCTATTAGGCATTTCAAGATCAGGGTAAAATGGCAGGTGCGGTCTCAGCATCACCCTTGGTGCCTGTGGGTTCCATGCATCATTATAATGTTGGCCTAGACTCCGTAGATGTCGGTAAAGAAACCCCAATGGGAGTATACCCATGTCTTGGGCTGCCACGGTGGGTGGGCCCACCTTTGTGTGGATGCCTCTAGCAACCCTACGGTTCCTAAAACTAATAACTATGCAGTCACCCCCAAAAAAAATTCTAGTGGTCCGATCCACCCCTCTCCTTGTGAACAGGATTTCATTTGCCCTGGCAGGTAGAAATTAACGTTAGGAGCTAAGCCAGTGAACAACCTTGTTCTTCAAACATTCTGTAGTCTCCCTAGCCCCTGACTTCAACGGGGGGACATTAACCAGTACTGCCACATATCGGAAACAGGCAGGTGGCAAAATAATGGTGACTAACTCCTGTGAAGGCATGTTGATATTGGGAGGGTGTTTATGATTTTGACTCTGTAAAGATTGGCCCACAGAATGTATCATGGTAACAGGCTCCATAACAGACTCCCTATTAGCCTCTTGCACATAATCATCCACATTACACTTTAGAACTTGACATTAATAAGCCACAGCCTCGGCAGGGGCTGGCATGCCTCCTATTACATTGTCCTGTCTCAAGTCTGGTACTCGTGGCCCCTCGTTTGGTAGAGTAGTACCAGAGGAAGTAACCTTTTTCAATTCGTCCTGCAACCTGCCAAGTCTTCCTTTGAGTGGCGTTAGTAGGTCATTAACAACAGTTAGTAGCTTTGCCTAGAATGGGGCCCAAGCCGGTTTATCCATAGGATTACCCTTGCAAGCCATCCCTTGCAAAAAAGGTATCTCCGGGGAGCTCAAGTTGGCAGAAATATTGTTCCGTGTCTTTCTTTTATGTTTAGCTGCAGGTGGTCAGGCTGTGGTTGGAGCTTTGGTTGTTGCGGCATGGCATGGGGATGTAGGAAGTGATACTGATTCTGTCACATTGAGTATTGTTCAAGCTGCTGTACTCTGTGACCCCTTATTGCATCCAGTATTCTGGCTGGCTTGATCGTTACTCAGACCAGACTGCTCCCTTGTAGATATTACACCCTCAGTTAGCCTTTTTTGCTCATTCTCACTCAAGGACATGCACTGTTCAGCTAGGTATATTTCTTTAGATAAAGCTCCCACGGCGCGGGCAAGAAAGGTATCTATAGTGGATCGCTTAGAGGTAGTAGTTGAATCAGTGGATGATTTTATACCCCCAACCTTATGTTTACTCATACTGCTGGCTAAACAACTGGCAGGAAAACCACAGAAAAGCAGGAAGCTATAAACGGAGGAAAGACTTACTTCGCACTGGGCCCTCACAGACTTGTGGCTAGCGTCTTCGGCTGACGATAAAATCCCAATGATGTTTAGTATAGGCCTAAAAGGAAAGACCGAGAGAGTAGGCCTCTGACGGCGTCTGACGGGTACGCTCTTGGACCGGTCTTCACCCAGGCACGCACCTGGGCGCGTACCATGCAGCAGGAGCCCGAGTTCAATTATGTAGGCGCCTCCGGGCGCAGAATGAATGGTGCTGCTGTGGCGGCGGCATCTGTGGATGCAAGTGCTGCTGGGGCGAAAAGTCCAGCCCCCATCTTGTCATGATACGGGATGATGTCATCAGTAGTGCCATTTGAGATGTCATTAGTGATGTCACTGACCATGCAATGAGTGATGTAATATGTGAGGTCATAAGCAGTGCACTGCCGGGGTGTAAGTTAGAGTTAGCTCAGGTTATAGTTATAGTTAGATCAGGTAACTATAGCTGCTGAATTTCACTGGTTTTGTATGAGACTCACTATAACGTCCCTGAAACCTTTGTTTTTTTCAGTGGAAATATATATATAAATATTTAAATATATATATATATATAATATATATATATATATATATATAAAAACCCAGAACAGTCTCCTCAGCTTCCTTTCAGCGACGAGTGAGAGACGGACTCCAGTCTGAGTGGCAAATCAGGTCATTTATTTCATATAAAGCCAAATACGACGCGTTTCGGACAACGCAGTGTCCTTGTTCACATACGGACATGTCATTCAACTCATTGTTTTATAATGCTGTGCTTCATCACCCTTCGTGTCACATGTAGTGTAGACATAGACAAAATACTGCGAAAAGGTAGTCTGTTTTCCATAAGTAACTGATTGTTTTTCTATTTGTTTCTTTTTCTCTACTGATGTTAAACTCTTATTATGTTTAATTGAAAATGTTTTTGCCACATGCTATATTTACTGTTTATGTCATACTTATAGATGATGCAGTGTTTCGTTTTGGCGATATTAAATGCTAAGATAGACATGGAAACAAGGCAAAACTAATATGCACAAAGATTTGGTTAAAATACACAGATGTTTTCTCCCCAGAAATGCCAGTCAGTGAGTGTCACAATAATAAATGGTTTCTTCTTACCATTCAATTGTAATACATTACTATAGATAAACTAAGATAAATAAATAAATAAATATATACCATCTAAAATATCTATAAAACTGAGAGACCGGTTCAGAAAATATTTGACCGCTTGAATGCGTCTGTGCAAACACAAGTTTAGATGACAGTCTCATAATGTCATAATAACCCCGCTTTGTGCAAAAAATCGCAAACATAAAGCCTGATCTAGGTTAAAACATCATCATGACATTAAGAGCATGGCGAGCCAGCACAGGTTAAAAAGAAGGTCTTATCTCTGCGTAAATGCATTCCTATCTCCACCTCTCATGAATAATGTTCTCCTAATGCCATGCAGGGGAGGAATTCCAACATACTAAAAATCCTATATAACAATTGGCATGTGGACAACTCTTTTTCTTTTCCTTAAACATTATCCTAGTTAAAAAATTAGGAGAAAATATATACTCTATAGAATTGACATACCATTATTATGGCAGGGCAGCCGCCCCTCCATATATTAAAGTGCCAGTGCAAACCTCCGGTGCATGTGCGTGAAAAATATAAAAAATTGGGTGTGCAAAAAACAACGACAATGAAGGAGCAGCAGATGAACTAGATAAAAAAACCTTAAAAAATACATGAGCTTCTAAAACAAATTTTTAGATTAATAATTAGATAGGCTCCGATTGATATGTGAAGTTTGAATATCTATGATTTCAATCAATTGCGATGGCTAATAGTCAAGGACTACAGAGATGTTCTAATTATGTCTCAACTGTATTATGCTTGGAAATTCTGTAATATGTCAGATTGAGTCATGGGATGGCTTACAGGGAAATTTCACTGCTGATATTCTATAGGAAATTGTGGAGGTCTTCCGTATTGTTGAGCCCATTCGGAGCTTTACTATCGAGCTCCAGAATCATACGAGACTCTAATTGCCACAGTGATCTCTCTCTATTGCCGCCTCTGATCGAGGCAGGAACTGCTGCAATGACAAAATATTTTAGGCATCCAAGGTTATTATTATGAGTGGCCTTGAAGTGTCTTGCCACTGGATATGCTGTGTCATTATTCACGATTGCCCTTAGATGTTGTAGGATTCTGGCATGCACCTGTAGCTTAGTGCTGCCCACATATCTTAAGCCACAGGTGCATGTCAGAACATACACAGCGTATTCCATTTTGCAGTTGAAGCTTCCTTTTATAGGGATTTCGGTCATGTGAAAGGGGGTAGTGTAATTGGTAGTATTCTCCCCAAATTTACATGCTCTACAGGTCGAACATTTGTGGAAACCCTGTCTTGGCTGTACAAATCACATCAAGAGAAGAATACCCGCCCCTGAGCAAGAATTAATTCTAAGGCCCACAAGGGAGTCCTATAATAATAAGTGAACAACCAATCTACCGGGATTCCGTTGAAACAGGCAAGGATTCTGCCCGTATCCACCACAGGGCGACCGCAATATGCCTCCCTGTGGTGGATACGGGCAGAATCCTTGCCTGTTTCAACGGAATCCCGGTAGATTCAAGACGCGGCCCTCCATCAGATGCATCTATTTATTTGCAACGGAAGGGCGCTTAAGGACCGCTCTGAAAACTGATTTGGCATGATCCTAGGAAGTTATCTCTCCTCCCTGGATCCCCGCCTTGAAATACTGATTGGGTGCCATCCCCAGAAGTCATTTCTCTCCCTATGGTTCCTCGTTAAGCCCCTCCATATGCGGCATTTATGGATTCTATGTATGCTTTCGAGCAGTCCCTGAGGATTATCTGGCCATACTTTTAATGCTATACTACTTCTTGATGTCTCGCTAAAATACCATTATAGGTACTTGGGTGTCCCACGCCATCTATCTTTCTGTATATGACCTGCCCTGATGAAGGTGTAGCCCCTGTTGTGGGGTCTCACCGAAACGCGCGTCAGCGTTTGGTCCTCGGAACCCGGGATCGGGTTTTCCTTGTTTTCATCTGGACCTAAACTATTGAACATCAGCTCATCCTCTGGCCTCTTTAACATCTTGATAGATGTGCAGTGTATGAAATGTATGATTGGTGTTCAGAGCTCACTGCGAATCTTTTGAGTGTGTATGTATGTATGCCTGTGTGTGGGGGGTACTCATTTTATTAGATTAAATGTATCTGTATTAACATGCTATGAAAAAGAAAAATAAGTAAAAATATATTTTTTGATACCTTGCTAATAAAAAGAAAAAACAAATTCTATGTTTCTCCTGGTTCTTCTCAATATATACTCCTGAGAGCCTTGGTTGTTCACTTATTATTATAGGACTCCCTTGTGGGCCTTAGAATTAATTCTTGCTCAGGGGCGGGTATTCTTCTCTTGATGTGATTTGTCTGTTTGATCCCCTGTTTTACCCGCCCCCATTCGTTTTCAGGGGTCCATCCTTGTTACCTGTCTTGGCTGTAACCACATTTTGTCAGGGCCTGTATCTTTTATATTCTTAGCGACCTGAGATTTCATAGAGATTCCCTTCCGAAAAGTAAAAGTGGGCACCGTATTGAGGAGCGGTGCCAAAACTGCATCAGTGCATACAATTGGCCAGTTTCATTTAATGATCGACCTTAATTGCCTCTCCTGCCGATTAAACGTTGTGATCAACCTAGGAGTACCATTATTGTGTATTTCCTCTGTATTGTTATCTCTAGGTATCAGCAGTGATTCCCTGGATTTTGTAGCCACTTTGGCTTTTGCTTCACTAAGGACTCGCTCACTGTACCCTCTACCTTTGAATCTCATGGTAGCTTCTTCAATGCATTTCTTCAAATCATGATTAGTGCTACATATTCTTTTTAATCGCATATATATATGCAAAAACAGTAGCAGAGAACTCTGGGTAGTTCTCAAGTTTAGGTGGAAAGCAGCTCCAGTAAGAGCACTCTCAACACCAGCGACACTCTAAATTTGCTCACCTCAAATGTCTGCTTTTCTATCAAAGTTTTTAAGCATAGGATTAGCGCAGTGCTATCCACGCCCAGATAGAAAGGGACAAAGGGGCATATTATCAAGAACAGCGTTAAAATTATCACCGCTTTAGCGGCAGAAAACTGCTGCTAAAGCGGCGATAATGGGCTTGATAATATGCCCTTGAGAATTCCAATAGAAGCCCATGTTGACACCAGAACATGGGCTTCTATTGGAATTCTCAAGGGCATAATATCAAGCCCATTATCGCCGCTTTAGCGGCAGTTTTCTGCCGCTAAAGCGGCGATAATTTTAACGCTGTTTCTAGATAATATGCCCCAAAGTCTTTTGCCATTTTTCAGCAAAGTCTTTAAGCATAGGATTAGCACAGTGCTATCCCTGCCGAGCTGTAAAATGTCCAAAGCCTTTTACCACTCCCGACACAATATTACAGCTTTGGATTGGTAAAATACCATCCAAGCCAACCTGAAATGAATAAAAGCAACCCCTGACACATGTTTCGCTCTCGTTAGAGCTCTTCAGAGAGGTATAGCTTTGTCCAGACACAAGGGAGCACCCAGTATAAGTCAAAACAAAACCCTTTCAGGCATAGAGTGACAAATAAATTATGCAAAAACAGAAGCAGAGAACTCTGGGTAGTTCTCAAGTTTAGGTGGAAAGCAGCTCCAGTAAGAGCACTCTCAACACCAGCGACACTCTAAATTTGCTCACCTCAAATGTCTGCTTTTCTATCAAAGTTTTTAAGCATAGGATTAGCGCAGTGCTATCCACGCCGAGATAGAAAGGGACAAAGTCTTTTGCCATTTTTACAGCAAAGTCTTTAAGCATAGGATTAGCACAGTGCTATCCCTGCCGAGCTGTAAAATGGCCAAAGCCTTTTACCACTCCAGGCACAGTATTACAGCTTTGGATTGGTAAAATACCATCCAAGCCAACATGAAATGAACAAAAGCAACCCCTGACATGTATTTCGCTCTCGTTAGAGCTCTTCAGAGAGGTATATCTTTGTCCAGACACAAGGGAGCACCCAGTATAAGTCAAAATAAAACCCTTTCAGGCATAGAGTGATGAATAAATTATGCAAAAACAGAAGCAGAGAACTCTGGGTAGTTCTCAAGTTTAGGTGGAAAGCAGCTCCAGTAAGAGCACTCTCAACACCAGCGACACTCTAAATTTGCTCACCTCAAATGTCTGCTTTTCTATCAAAGTTTTTAAGCATAGGATTAGCACAGTGCTATCCACGCCGAGATAGAAAGGGACAAAGTCTTTTGTCATTTTTACAGCAAAGTCTTTAAGCATAGGATTAGCACAGTGCTATCACTACCGAGCTGTAAAATGGCTGAAGCCTTTTACCACTCCAGGCACAGTATTACAGCTTTGGATTGGTAAAATACCATCCAAGCCACCCTGAAATGAATAAAAGCAACCCCTGACACATGTTTCGCTCTCGTTAGAGCTCTTCAGAGAGGTATAGCTTTGTCCAGACACAAGGGAGCACCCAGTATAAGTCAAAAAAAAAAAATATATATATATATATATATATATATATATATATATATATATATATATATATATATATATATATATATATCACTGATTCACTCAAATAAAGCGATCACTCAGAGGTATTGCAATTACCGAAAGTTGGTTTTTAATCCAGGTTCCGCGTTTCGCTTGCAAAGCAAGCTTGGTCACACACTGTATTGTGGGTAGAGACTTGCAATACATAGGGGAGTAGAAATCAAGGGGGACAAGGGAGTACATGGGCCACTTGTTACCAAAACGGCATCCATTTTGTAACATGCAAAAGTTTGCTAAACTGTATTAAAATTCATACAGATTATCCTACTTTAGGTTAAACATTGACCATACACAATTGCGTAAGCTGTATTACAATTCCCTCAATATTTGTTATACAAATCACATTGAAACCGACAAAGTGTTACTCGTCACAATACATATTGACAATGTGATTGGTTGGAAAAAGAGGAAAGGAAACAGACACTGTCAAAAGGCGGTATTGGCATAGTGCCGGAATCTAACATTTGCTTCCGTTTCAGTGGCTATAATTGCATCCACAGTCAATAACTAGATGCACTGTATGAAAATCATACAGGTGCTTGGTACTAGATACGAGGGCACTATGCCAATAGTACAGAGACATTGTGAAGCAAGATACTTATTTTGCTGGCACTGCGCTGAGAACATTAAGTGGTTTTCTTTCTAAACCCCTTCACTTGTGTCGGGTCTAAGAAGCAATTCTCCTCCAACTTGGATAGAACTGGCTTAACATATATTCTTTTATATACTCTCGCATGGGAACACATGCAACCTTTGGAGACACACCTGTATGATTTTCATACAGTGCATATCTATATATATATATACAGGACAGCTCCAGCATTATAAGGCAGGAGACGGCATATATATGTATGACACTTAATTAAAAACAATAAACTAATATAAAGAAAAAAGTCACATTCAATTGAAAAGTAAAGTGTTTGTCATCAAAAGGAGTCACACGTCCTCTACTTTCAGTCTGAACAATAATTGGTAAAGTGTTGAACTTTGGAGGGGTCAGATTTATTATTCCCACTCTAGTGTAAGCAATAATTGGTAAGATACTGGACTTTGAATTGATTAGATTACTATTCACACTTCAGTGTAACAACTTCAGAGGGGTTATTTTACTATTCCTATTCCAACATCAGCAAAAACAGGAAAGGCGTTGGACTTTGGAAGGGTTACATATACCATTCCAACTCCTAATCTTTTTTGGCAAAAAACACTTAAATACCTTATAATATAAAGTTATTAAAACATAGACTAATTAAAAAAACACTATATGAATACAACAGTCAATGGTTTAAAGAAGTAATACAAAATAAGTTATTAAATAAAAAACAAAATCAATAAAATCATTCCCTATTTCCGAAGAAAACATAAACATCAAAGTATTTAATGAAAGTATAAATAAAACAATACTAACATTAAAATAGTAGGTAAATAAATCAAATAATATTAAAATACAATGGTTATAAAAATGCATCTTACAAAGTTTATTAACTTGCATTGCCAGCCAAAAACATCAGCACCTATTTACCACCTGCTCTACGAGGTTGTGAATAGATACAGATTTGGGCCCCTCATTCCCCTCAAAATGGGGATAAAGATACTGATTTGGATTCCTAGGTCCAATCCAAATAATTTGTAATTACTGGTATAGGTGCAGGGATGCCAGCCAGAAGTGGAGATTTGGACCACCAGTTATCCCCTCAACTAATTTCACTGAACTCACAATGAGTGTTTTGAAGTACTAATTGCTGCTGAATCCTGGCTTTAAAATGTTTCAGACATTGCAATCTCGGATGCTGGAGCTCTATAATATGTTTGTAAGGGCCTCCTTCTGAACCAAAGTTGGGGTAGAGAGCACGCCATTGTTAAGAAATGAATGTGGCAAGAGTCCTTATGCTTTCTTTGAATTGTACTCACAAAGTGCCTCTTGCCTGGCAATTGCTCCACACCCATATTCATGGTTACAGTATATTTCTGTCCATTCTGATGGCTTTTTAGCAGAAACTGTCTGCAGTTTGTTGTTGAAGGGCTCACTGCTTGAGAATGTGTGCTACATGCATGACTATTGAGTGGGGCTCACCTGTTCCTCATCCTGGCCTAAGCTGTCACTTGTTTTGGTCAGTGGTCTTACTTTGCTGGGCCTTTCATGGAGCACTTACAACAATACCCACCCAAAAAAATATTGGAGCCAACTCAAGCTGAAATTATGAGTCAAACAATGCCCTTGTCTGAGAAGAGGATCATCTCCTCTCCAACCACAGATCATTCTGTTGCAACTGCTGTCCTAATTGTTCAGTGCCTTGCAGGCTCTAGTTCTTGCCAGTTAAATTGTCCACCATACACTTCATGGATCTTCAGTAAGGCCCAGAGTTTTCAGGCACTTCCAGGATACAACATCCTCTACAGTGACACTCAGGATACCCGGACCTCACTTGCCATCATAGGTGGTGCAGATCCTCCCTGGGTCACAGAGACTATCACAATTCCTCACCACCTCAGCACCTTCACTGTCCTCTTCCATGCAACATCTTGCTCATACAAGGGCACTGCCAATCCCCTCGATCATCTTCTCCATTAAAGGCAGCATCCAAGGCAAGCTGTTGAATCTCCATAGGTTCTGGTCCCAATCCTGGCAATGTGAGCTAGTGTTGAATGCACCTATTCTGATGCACAAAAAGATTTTTTTTGTAGGTACAGGTGTGGGACTTTGGATTTTGGTGGATAAATATCAGGACAATATCTGGACGTTTCTACCCCATCTTTATAATAAAGTTGAAGACAGTAGTTGTGTAGTCCAACATGCAGCCCTGAAATCGGTTCTGGGTAATTCTGCCTGTTTGTTTATTCTACTCATTCTGATGCAGTCAAATTCTTTGTTACAAGGTGTGAGCAGTGTGGTGGGGTAGAGCTTACAGTCAGCTTTCATGTGAAACTCAGATCAAATGCACAAAGGCAAAGACAAGTTGGGCAAGGGAGCCTGCCCCACTTAGCTATCTGTTATCCTGTGAGGGTTGGCCCTTCCAGAGAACAATGGGTCAGGAAAGGGCATAGAAAAAACCTCTAGCTTTAAAGGCATTCTCACTCTCCTTTCCTTAATACTCCTCAGTGTGAACCAGAATAAAGGATCTCTGAAATGTTCTGGAAGGAGCCCGGCAATGTATATCTTCTGTCTGGACTCTCTCTCCAATCAGCCATCTTAGATTCAACTAGAATATAGCAAATACATGATGGATCCCAGTGTGGCTATGGCCATCTCTGTCACACACATGCAAATCTCTGCACAAACCAATTTGTACATGCATCCAACAGCCATGCCACACATGGATAGGTAATGGATCTGATACTAGCAGACCAATTTAAAAGCCCAGGAGAAGAGGCTGGTTGACAATTCTTCATAGCAGGCAATCGGTAAAAAGACTTGCTCTGCTACTGGAATCATATTGCTGCCAACACAGTAGGTCCTCTAAAGATCAGTGAGCTCACAGAAGACATACTGATCTAAAGGAGGGTGCACATGGTGAGCCCCTCCAACACAGAGCCTGGTTCTCAATCCATATCACAAAAAGCATTAGCAGTGCACATGCACTATTGTCATATGTGAGGAGGTAGAAGTCAAAAAGCTTGCTGCTGTGAATTTGAAGAAGCAGCACAATATCCCCTGAGTCATGCAGAAGAACTTTTTCCACTCCAACATCCCTAATCATAAGAATAGTATTAAGAGTTAATTTACTCTATCATATGGGTAATATTGTGGGAAAACCCAGCTAGTGGATTATACTCCACATTTAAAAAAAAAAAATTAATTTCTATTACCACAAAATCTAAATTAGGCCAACAGTCCTCCCTGAACAACCATTGAAGTAGATGGTGTTTCACAAAGTTTCCTGTCATATATCTGGTCAACAAGGAGTACCACCCACCTGCCTAATTTACAGATACTTCTTTCAAACACTGATGCTGTGTTTGGAGGACATGCACATAGATGTTTCTTCTCTAACAGTCAACAAGAGCATTTTGCTAGTAAGCACTTTTAGTGACATCCTATTTTTATATCACAAAAGCGGACTGTGTATGAAAGCTCATGCTATAATACGTGGCATGATGATTTTTATGAGTTGAGCTGAGGGTTAATGTCTGAGTGAATTATTAAGCACATCATCTAGCATATTCAGCTTACAGATGGTTAATTACATTTGTGTTTGCCTCGATATACAACTGGGTGGGTGTATTTAAATGTCATAGCTCAGGCGTAAACTTTAAAGTACCACTCTACCGACATAGGGGCCGATTCCGATTCGTGTCGGTAATTTCTCCGACCGAGCCGTCCTCGGAGAGATTTCCGACCGAATCGGACCCGTGCAGACCGACCGAACGAGTCCGATGCATTCGTATGCCACCGGACACGAGTCGGTCGGACTCCCATTGTACTCAATGGGAGCCGGTCGTACAACGCGTACGCGGGCTCCCATTGCCTTAATGGGTGCGAGGCGGACAAGGGCGCCCCCTACAGCGAGTACGCCGCGAAGCGCTTCGCGGCGTACACGCACAGGTAGGGGGGACCCTTGGGTCCCCCCCTGTGTGCGCCTCGCACGGGTACGCGTACAGGGGGGTCCGACACAGACCCCCAAAGTACGGCTCCGACAGCGAGTTCGAGTCGGACGGCGCGAGTCGGTCGGAGCGGTCGAGGTGCGCATCGTACTTACCCGGCCGGAAAACGTCTCCATTGCGCGGTGCGAATCGGGTCCGAGCGAGTCGGTCGGAGCGGTACGATCCGGGTACGAGTCGGTCGGAGCGGTCGGGTCGCCCGGACGAGTCGGTCGGCGAATACGCATCGTACTCGCTCGCCCGGACGCGCGTACGACTCGGTCGGAAAATAGGGCTCCGGATCGGATCCGGTAAAACCGAATCCGATTCGGAGCACTACCGGCCGAGATCGGAATCGGCCCCACAGTGTCAGTGCACTGGACAATGAAACAAAGTGGAGTCACAAGGCTGTCCCTTCCATAGACCCATAATGAAACCAATGCAAATACACATATGTCAGTAACGATTCAAGAGCTATCACAACCACCATCCGCTCTATTCTCTGAAGGCTGGATTTAGTTAATAAAATAACATGCTGAGAACTGCAAGAAGGAAACAAGAGAGCAAGGAAGAAAAAGAGAGGTGAGAAAGTCACTGGTGAGGGAAAGATAAAAGACTGACAGAATTGTCAATCAAGATCAATATCTTTATTTGCGTGATTACTTAAAACCATTACAACTGTAAAACATCATATTAAATTACTTCATATAATAAAACCATACTTTTGATTAGGCCTAAGTAATACGGTGTTAGTAAAATTGTCCAAATTTAAAACCCTTAGTGTGTGCCAGGGCATACAGTTCCATAAGCCGGAGCAACATTCTGACGTAGTTTAAAGGGGTCTGTTAGAGGTGAAGAGTTTAAAAATGCAGTGCGTTGCAAAACGGGGTTGTGGACAATATGTAGAACCTGCCGTTTCTGAATGTTTCTCCTGTATAGTGCATTCAGGCACCGCAAGATCTTAAGAATGGCTCCCAGTAGCTAAGGCGAGTGGGTACAGGTTCTCTTGGTTGCTAGCGTAACAGTGGCTGAATCTTAAGTGCCTAGTCTGGTGGCACATCCGGTCTTCTAGGATTCGGATTTTAGCATTTTTCCTACTTTGCGTATACATTGGACCAGTCGGCAGGCTAGCTGAATATCCCAAGTTTCAAAACATGCTTTCACTGCCCGCCTACATGTTCTTATCCCCATTCTTTTCAGGGCAGGTTTTAATATGTGTCTTCTTTCCTTGTCTAATCTCCTGCATATGCATAATAGATGTAACATGTCCTCTTTTGATTCTCCACATAATCTGCAGTTGGTTGTTGTTTGTGCACGTTTCCAAGGGGGCAACTGAAACAGTGATGGAAGGATGTCCAACCGCAGGTGAAGCTACTTCTCCTTTTTCGCTCTCGTTTAACCAGCACCTAAGTAGGGTTGAGGAGAACCTCTGGAGCAGCTCTGTAGGACAAACCAGTTGTGTGCCCTTTTCCTTAATGCCGCTTTATCTTCCAATATGGACATAATTTTTACTATTTTGTTTACCAGCTTTTTGAAGTTCCTGTGGGACCCAGCACTTTCCCAGAGGTCTCGTAGGGACAAGCAGTCTATTGAGTCTTGCAAATAAGTCATGGCCGCACTGCCTTTTCACTTGAGCTCATTCCAGAGGTGGGCGTTCAAAGTCCCACAGAATTGTGACTTTTGACAAACAGACAATGGAAAGACAGAATAGTAAAAGATTTGAGAGATGGAAAAGACAGAGGAGTTACATATTTGAGACCACTATCACACATGTTGAAACACTGATTCAGTGTGCATGCAAAAGGACCAATATGATCTGGTTTATAGAATTGCTGGAAATAGCCAATATATCAAATGCTAATCACAACTTTTATCTGTAGAAGTTCAACTTTGACTCACATGTCACTTATCGAGCCTAATGTGGCTTTATAAATGTGTATAAAATTTCAGAGATTTTTCTGGCATGAGTTTGAGTTGTCTTCATAGGATGCTTTGAGTCATGCTCTTCCTTTTGGGGCAGGGAGCCTGTTTTTGGCATGTGTTTTAGGGTATGTTTGCAATGATTTTACGAGAAGAAAATTGACAAAAAATGTTTCAATAATGCAATGTTTGAAGGCAATGTTGGAGTCTACTTAAAGAATCTATGCTGGAGTATACACGAAATGCTACATATAAATCAAGTTGTCGTTGTACTTCTTCATCTTCTTCTTCTTGTTATTATTAGTATTATTGTTATTATTATTATTATTAGTAGTAGTAGTAAAAGTAGTATTAGTAGTAGTATTACTATCATCATTATTATTATTGTTAGTAGTAAGTAATAGTAGCACTAGTAGTAGCATTGTTATTATTATTATTATTATTAGTAGTAGTAGTAGTAGCAGTAGTATTATATGGTATTATATAGTATAGCCACTTATAGTATAGCTACTTGAAAATCCTGGGTATACAAAATAATTGAAAATGAAGACTTCACTTGTAAATGATTGTGAGGAGCTTTTTTAACATTTGTATGAATGATTTAATATATTTTTTAATCACAAAGGTCCCTCTCTCTGTGTGCAGTCCAAGCTGCCCTCCTGGTTTTTGGAAAGCTGCAAAAGAAGGTGAGCCTGACTGCTGCTTCATGTGTGTCCTATGTCCACTGGAAGAAATAAGCAATCAAACTGGTGAGTAGATTAGCATCTCTGAGCATCCAGTTAATACTCTCTTGTATTGTGAAGGTGATGCAGGGCCAAATTATTGTTCACTTTCTCTTGCAGATTCTCTGAAGTGTTCCAAGTGTCCCTGGGACCAGTGGCCCAATGAGAGACAAAACCGATGCATCCCAAATACTATAGAGTTCCTGGCCTACGAAGAACCTCTAGGAGCCACCCTGGCAGTGATTAGCATTGGTCTCTCCGCAATACCTTCTGGTATCCTGATGCTATTTATTTTTTTCAGGAACACCCCAATCGTCAAAGCAAATAACAGATTTCTCAGCTACCTTCTATTACTGGCACTTGCTCTTTGTTTTCTCTGTTCCTTGTTTTTCATTGGCTTCCCAAGTTCAGAGAAATGCCTCCTCCGTCAGGCTGCCTTTGGGGTCATTTTTGCGCTCTGCGTCTCTTGTGTGTTGGCTAAAACCATTATGGTGGTTGTTGCCTTTAAGGCTATCAATCCTACAAGTAACTTAAAGCAATGGATTGGGCTCCAGTTGGTTTATATGATTGTAACTATTTGTACACTCATTCAAGTTATTCTCTGTGTATCTTGGTTGAGTCACTTGCCATCGTTCTCAGACTATAATACCCACTCTGAGCCAGGAAAGATAATAGTTGAATGCAATGAAGGGTCTCCAATTGGTTTCTGGAGCATGCTGGGATATCTTGGACTTCTAGCCACCATCAGCTTCATAGTGGCATTCTTAGCCAGAAAATTGCCTGACAGTTTCAATGAGGCAAAGTTCATCACCTTCAGCATGCTCGCCTTCCTCAGCGTCTGGCTCTCATTTATTCCAGCCTATCTCAGCACTAAGGGCAAGTACATGGTTGCCATGTAGATTTTCGCCATCTTGTCTTCCAGTTTTGCTTTGGTTGCTTGTATATTTTTTCCAAAGTGTTACATCATCTTGCTAAGACCAGACAAGAATACTAAGAATATTTTGGCAAACAAGAGGAAAAGTCTCAAAAATGTGGATTGAGTAATTGCAATTAACATTTTCTAATTAACAGTGAAAACCTGCTGATCTCTTTCCTTAATTTCCTGCCTTCTATTGCATTCAGTACTGCTTGTTTTATACAAAGGGTTACATTTAGCTTCTTTCATCCTCTACAGAAGTAAAACTGTCATTTAGTTGCTGACCTGTTCTAACTTGTCTAGTTCTCAAAGTTGTCTTTCAGATTAGTGAAGCTTTTTTTCATTGCAGCATACCATATCTGGCAAAGATTAAATATTTAATCAAAAGAGCAACTGGCAGGTGTGTCCTTCTTGCTCACCCTTCTCACATTGAAGCTCTCTAAAGCCGTTTTCTACAAATATTTAATCTGATTGCACTGGCTTGTTTTTAAAAAATGTATGCCAAGCACAAGTTTCTCTTTCTTTTTAGCTTCTCCCAAGTTCCTCACTCATTATAACCAGGCCATTGTCAAACATCCAGGCCACCCTTTACTGTTTGCTTGCCTACCATAAAACTACAGACTCTATCCATTGTTTCGGTCTCTCTCATTAAGGGTTCCCTTAGGAGAATATATAACTTCTTAAGCTGTGATATTTTTCCACCCCAACATATCTGCTAGGGTGGCAGTCCTATGGACACAACATCCTCTACTAGTGGCGGAGTTTGGTGTATGTAAAAGTGGTGTGGTCTAGCCACTGCAGTTTGAACTACCACGATAAAGTGTGCTATCGCCCACAAAGGACCATCGTGCTATGATGTGAAATTTGGCGAGAGCTGCCACCTCTGGCTGAACGTAAAGGTTAGTGGGTCCTGTCTGCATTGAAAGCTATGCAGTATAGAACAGTTGCAGCTGTAATGAATTGTTTATTTGCACAAAGCATTCAGCAGGTATGAGCGCTGGCCCATGGGAGGTCTGTAAATTAGGTCTGTAAATTAATACATGATGCTATGCCTCATAATTGCATTGAATAACAGTGACCATTTGAAAAACTGCATAACATACAAAAATAAATTGGAGAGGATTACCCATTGGAGGGATGTAAACATGACTAGCATGCATTGGATTGAGTAACAACTGAATGGATAAATGCAGATATAAAAGTGGTCACTAAAAAGGAAAGAAGGACTCGTTTTGCACCCATGACAAGGTCCAAAGAGGACTGAAACACATAGGGTTTACTACTGTTTGTGATAATAAAACACTGAAGGACATTTGCACTGTGAGTGCACCTTCTTTTCTTTTCACTACCAGTGGTGGAGTTTGGTGTATATACACAGTAGCCTTTGTCAAGTTCAAATCACTAGTACACACCTTCAATAAAAAAGGAAGTCACACATGGACATAGACAATATACTTTCCTACCATGTACAGAAGGAATCCTTCAAACGTAATATTTATAATTCATCTATCAAGCATGTATGTCAAAAGTGATTATCTAAATTGCAGTTCTATATTTTAGGCCCATACAGACACACACACACCCATTCACACACCCATTGAAACACTCACTCACGCACTAAATCACACACCCATTGAGACACACACACCCATTGAGACACTAACTCACGCACTAAATCACACACCCACTGAGACACTCATGCACTCAGTCACACACTCACTCTCAGAGGTTACAGGTTACAGTTAGGAAATAAAAATAAAAAACCTTAGAAATTCACTTAAAAACAAAGGTTACAGGGACATTAGAGTTAGGAAACAGAATTTAAAAAACATATACATTCACTGAAAAAAAACAAAGGTTACTGGGATGTTACAGTTAGGAAATAGAATTAAAAAAATATAGAAATTCACTGAAAAAAATCAAAGGTTACACTGACATTATAGTTAGACTCAGATTTCACTCGTACAAAACCATAGAAATTCAGCAGTTCTAGTTACCAGAGGTAATTATAACTCCACCCCCGCAATGCACTGCTTATGACCTCACATATTACATCACTCATGACATGGTCAGTGACATCACTGATGACATCTCAAATGATATCACTCATGACATCACCCAGTGAGTAAAAGTGTTTATAAGAGTTTGAGGGTGCTACACATATATGCTAACCTACTACAAATGTTAGATTAGTATACTAGTTGTGCTACTAATGATTGATGCTTTCTATAATGTGTGTGATCTGAGTGGGTGTGTGACTTTCTGTATCAATGTGTGAGTAGCTCTATGGGTGTGTGAGTGCATGCATGAGTGACTGTATGGGTGAGTGAGTTGCTATCTGACTAGGTCTATAGATGTGTGAGTAGTTGTGTTAGTGGTTGTATGAGTGTGTGAATGGGAATCTCAGTGGTCATATGGGTGTGTGTGTGTGAGAGGGGTTTTGTGGGTGTGTGAATGTCTGTATGAGTGTGTGAGTGACTGGCTTTATGGTTTATAAGTAGGTATATAAGTGGCTGTGAGGGTGAGTGGGTGTATGAGTGACAATGTTGCTGAGTAAGTGGGTGTGTCAGTGCCTGCATGGGTGAGTGAGTGAATGTATGGGTGAGTGAGTGGGTGTCTGAATGACTGTATGCGAGAGTGACTGGGTAAGTGGCTGTATGATGAGTAAGTGGCTGTTTCAGTGAGTGTTTGGTTAAGTGAGTTGGTGTGTGAATGGTTGTATTGGAAAGTGTCTGTGTGACTGACTGTATGGTTGAGTGAGCAGATATAAGAGTGCTTGTATGTATTTGTGAATGGGTATGTAAGTGGTGATGTCAGTGTGTAAGTATGTGGGTGTGTGGGTGGGTGAGTGTGTCAGTGTTTTTGGTTTTTTTTGGTCCTCATATGCGACAATCCAAAAAGGTATTTGTTACGGTGCGTACTGGGTTTAGAGAACAGAATATACACTCGGATCCTACCGGCTGTTCCCTTGCCCTGATGCACCTACTTTCAATCTTTATCACTAGGTATCGAGGGGTCCCCCCACATACCTCCCTTTGGATTAGGATGTCTTAATCCTTGGACCGTTTTAATCCACTATTGTCTAACTGGGTTTGGATCATAACTAACAAGAGGTTCCCATATACTAACTCTCTTCTCAGAAGCATTTACACAATCTAACCTGCCAAATCGTCTGGCGGTCTTTAGCCAAGTTACACAAGACGGTGGGCTACTGGATATCCAATTAATACAAATTTCCCTGCGAGCAATAATAATCAAAATTAATAACAGCTGCTCAAGCGATTTCCTGTTCTTCCCAGTAAAGCTGTGATTATCTAAGATCCCAAAAATAATCAGAGATAAGCTTACCTCTATGTTCGTTTTCAGAATATCTGTTAATATCTTACCCACATCTAGCCAATAAGCGTTCACGCCAGGACATTGCCAAAACATATGTACATCATCTGCTTTTTGAAGTCCACATTTCGGGCAGCATCTTATTTCCCCTCCTATTTTGAACAACTTCTTAGGGGACCAGTAGACCCTGCACAGAGTAAATAAATGGTTCTTCCTTAATGGTGCGTATTTGACAAACAAACAAAGTGTATTCATAGATACTTGCCACAAAGTTGTTAAGTCGACCTTTCCTCCAGTGGCATCTTATAGGACTAACATCCAGTACCATTTAGCAGTTTCTTTTTTTTGTACAGGATTGCCGTATAGAGCTGTTTCCCACTCATTCAAGATTCCTACAGATGATTGACTTTGGACCCAACTTGTTAGTTGTAAATATTTAAATCTAGACAATAAATTGTTTGTTTTTTCTGATAAATAGCCCCACGAAATTTGATTCTGCTCGTCCATTAGTTGGCCCCATTTTTCGATTTCGGCATCCATAAGTGGCGTAGATAAGGCGTCTTGTAGGCATTGAGGAGTCCCGGGCGACTTCCAGATTGGGGCCAATTGACTATAATAGGATAACTTCAATATTCTCCTGAACTGAGTCCAGAGTCTACATGCCGCGCTCAAGACCTTCAAACGGATTTTCTTAAAAAATTTAGGATGCCCATATTTAAACAAGAAATAGTTACCTTGTTCTGCTAGATCACTCTAGATCACTAACTAATGCTCCAAATCAGGGTCGAAGTAGCTGGACACGTTTAGTTAAAAATGCTCTAAAGTTTTTAACTGGAAGGCCCAGCAATATAGCAAAAAATCTGGTAAAGCAAGCCCTCCATCTATCCTTTTTTTGTGAACTTTTTTCCAAGCAATACTTGGGTTTTTATTGGCCCAGATAAAACTTGTTAGATCGCCTTGTAGTTTCTTGAACCATTTTGGCTCGAAATATAATGGTAAGGCATTAAATATAAAAGTAAACTTTGGCAAAATCATCATTTTTATCAGGTTAACCCTGCCAATGATCGGTAAGGGTAAAGTAGACCATGTTTGCAAAAGCCTTTTGGTTTCTTTCATGAGTTTTAAAAGATTTATCTGTGCCATTTCTTCCAGAGATTTTGATACCTGAACTCCCAAGTATCTTATCTCTTTCTTCACATTTTTCCTAAGGTAAGAATGAAGTTGTGTATTCCAGGCCATTATCTCAGTTTTTTCTTCATTTACCTGGTATCCAGCTACATTACCAAAATATTTTAATAAACTCAATGATTGAAAATGATACTGTGGGATTTTGCATATATATTATAAGGTCATCGATATAGAGCGCCTCTTTCTTAACCCAACCTTGATATTGAAAAGGCTGAATCTGCTGTTTTTTCCTAATCCGCCTTTGCTAAGGGCTCGATGTACAAGTTAAACAGCAAGGGGATAGGGGGCAGCCTTACCGTGTGCCTCTACCTATTCTTAATTGCTGAGTATAAGTGAGCCATTGATTAAGATCCTTGCAAAGCGGCATGTATAGATGTTTTTTATAGCACTAACAAAATTGCTCCCTTGCCCATTATGAGATAAGACAGCGTGAAGAAAGGACAAACTAACCCTGTCAAATGCCTTGGCGGCATCAACAGTCAGGACAGCTAGTGGAAGTTTTCTGTCTGTAGCCAAGTCTATAGCGCATACCAGGTCGTGTGTAGGATCACTTAACTGTCTATTTTTCATAAACCCTTTTTGAGAAGTTCCTATCAAATCTCCCAATAGTTTATCCAACCTTTTTGCCAATATACTTGTGAAAATTTTGTAGTCATTGTTAAGTAAAGATATTGGGCGATAGGACTCACATTTTTAGGGTTTTTGTGGGGTTTTAATATAAGGGTTATTGTGGCCGCATTCCAGGATTCTGGGATATCTTCTTTATTTATGTAAATTGAGTTAAATAATGAGGTTAATGAATGAGTAATTCCCTCTGCTAAAACCTTATAGAGTTCACTAGGAACCCCATCAGGTCCAGGGGTTTTCCCATTTTTCAGATTTCTTATTGCTAGCAATACCTCCTCAGATGTAATAGGGTTATTAAGAATAGATTACTTGTCTAATGAGAGTTTTGGTAGAGGGTCTCCTAAAAGCCAGGTAGATAACTGTTCATTTGACAATGAGATCTCTTCCTTATATAGATTTCCCAAAAAATCAGTAAAAGCGGTCCCAATGTCATTATAATCAGTACAGCTTACATCTGACCCTTCCAGTGTTATCTCTTTTATTGAGTTCCTGACTAGGTCTCCCCTAGTTTTCCATGCCAGTAACCTACCACACCCCTCACCATACTCATAGTGCGCCAACTTGCTAGCAAACCACTTTTTCTTTACTATGCCTTCCAAGTGTTCCTCAAGTTCTTTCTTTCCCTCATCAATTTGTGCTTGTAACTCATTTACTGCTGCTAAATCACCTGCAACATAAAGATCTTTTTGCCAGGAAATTATTTTCTTTTCTATCATTTCGATTTCTTTGTCATTTTCTTTCTTCCTATGTGCGGCATAGCTAATTATTTTCCCTCTAATGTAAGCTTTGTATGCATCCCATATAACCTGTAATGAAGAAGAACCAGCGTTCAGTTCAAAATAATCTAGCTTATCTTGTTTCAATTTTTTTGTGTTTCCAATTCTGCTAATAAAGACCTACCCATAGTCCATCTGAGTTCAGGCCCCTTTTGTTCTATAGATATCTCTAAACTAACTGCTGAGTGATCAGATAAATGAGCAGGATGATGAGAAACTGCTCTAACTTTATTACTTAATCTTGAGTCTATGAGATAGTAGTCTATACGGGATGCATGACCATATTTTTTATTTTGATGTGTGAATTCTTACTTTCTACCAGCTCTCAGCCTCCAGGGATCTATTAGTCCTAAGTTCTTCATGATGATTGTATAGAAGCTCGCATTTTTGGAGTATTGACTGTTGACCTAGAAGTGAATTTATCTAATTCGGGGTCCAACAGTGTATTAAAGTCACCCGCCATTATGATAGGGTGGTCATCATTCAATATTTGTTGAACTAAGTCATGTAATGGTAATGGGTCGTCTATATTCGGGCCATATTAGCTTATCATGGAATAGTTTTGACTGTGTATCCTCACTGTCACAATGACCCACCTTCCTTTAGGATCCGGGACTACTTTTATTATTTTTGCATGAGCTGAATTCTTAAACAGGATAGTGACCCCTTTAATATTACAATTTTGATTAGTACATGTGAACTGGTGTATTCACCTGTGCCCTTTAAGTATTGATTCCCACTCTTTTTGTTGCAAGTGAGTTTCTTGCAGTATTATAATGTCACTCTTAGATTGTCTAAGAAATTGCCCTCCCTTTAGGACCAACTCAGGCATATAGGCTGCCCAGCAGCCTTCATCTCTCCAGGCTTATACCTTATGTGTGTGTATGGACTTAACCTTTTTATTGAAAGTTTAGGTTTTTATCTGCTTAATAAAGTTTTCCACTTCCTCTGGGTCTCTAATTTTATTATTCCACATAATTTTTAATGTGGCAGGAAACTTGATTTGCGCAGTGGCCCCTAAAGATTTAAGCTCCTGTATATGCCGGCCCAACTCCCACTGACGCGATTGGGTTTCTTTTGATAGATCCGAGCAGATACGAAATGACCATCCGTCTCTAGTGTATGATCCCGCTTTTAATGCCTCTGAGAGTATTTTTTCCTTAATAGAGTAAGTACTAAAGTTAATTAGGATCTTCCTAGGTCCATCTCTATTAGGGTTTCGCCTAAAGGGATCTCTGTGGATTTGTTGGATATCATGGAGGAGATCTAATTCCCTGGATTCTGGTATTATTTCTTGGATCAGACTTATAAAAAACCCTTTCAAATCCTCGGCCTCTTTCACCTCCGGAACATTCAGGAGCTTTAGATTGTTTTGTCTTAAGTTATTCTCTAAAGTTTCGATTTTTTCTTGGAGGGATTATTCCTTTTCCTTGCAGTGCTGGAACTCCTTACGGTTGTCAATGACTTCCCTTCTCATATCTTCTGAGGAGGTTTCCAGATTTTTAATCCTATCAGTCAAATCTGTGAGCTTTTTCTCGAGGTTCTCACAGGCATCACAGATTTTTACTTGATTCGCTTCTGACATGGCGAATCTGTTTTTAATTTCCTCCGACAATGTCTGCAATAATACCTCAATACTCTCCTGCCTCGGCAGTAGTGCAGTTGCCCCCTCTACCACTAAAGGTTCAGATGGTGCAGGTGGTATGGTTTGATTTTCCTTCTGGCTAATGGGTAAAGTTTCTATAGGTGAGGCATCCACCTGCAAAGCATGAAACCTGTTAACCAGAGGTAAACTAGAGATTTGCTGTAGTTCTCCGACCGTTTGTTGATTCATAGTGTTAGTAACACCCGGGGAGTCTAACACCCTCATAGCAATGGTTGGTGGATTAACACTCCCACTAACCTTAAAAAAGGACCTTAAAGAGGGAGTTATTCTAAGTCTAGATCCCCCCCTACTGAAGCAGAAGTATTGGCGTCTTGCTTTTTTTTACGAGTTTGTTTAGGGGTTCGATCTTTACGAGGTGTTGTTAATAAGTTATCTAGGAGCTGGGGGGAGAAGACTGGTGGTGACACTTTTTGTCCTGAGTAAATTTCATCAACATCTATACATTTGTTTCACAACGTGTACCTGTTGGTTTGATGTGTCCTTGGCTCCGTAGATGTTACAGGCAGCTTCCCCTCTGGTTTCCTCCTCTGTAATAATTTAACGTTGGAGCACTGTTTCCCAGGTATCTTTGGCTCTTTACCCAACACGGGCGCCTTTTTGGGGCTCATGTGCCAGGTCAAGCCAATCTCTAGCTCATCCGATGAATTTTCTGGTGTTTATACACAAAAATATTGTGATTGCACATACGTACTAGCCACACCACCTTGCCCCCGCAGAGGAATTTGTGCTACCGCCCTTCAGCCCGACCGAATTGGAGGGCAGCTAGATACCATGGGGCCCCATACGCGGTAGATAGCACCATGTGCTATCCCCCAAATATCAGCAATCGTTGGCACCGTAGAGATCTGGCAGCAGATCAGGAAAGGGGGCTAGAGCACACCAGAAACACCAGGTGCACTAAGCAGCCAACCCCCAGCCGCCACGGAGGCCCCCAGACACGAGCACGGAGCCCACCGGCAACAACAGAGATCGAGGCTTGAGCCAGCCTACATGCCTGAAGCCCCTCGTGTGCTCAACAGAGAACAGTAACAAAGGAGAACCCCCGAGCGAAGGAATCAAGACTTGGTTTAGCCGAGGCTTGCTTTTTTTTTGGTGTGTTTTATTGTTTGTTTGTTATATTATGTATTATTTTCGGCTTAGCTCAACCTGCGTGCTTGTGACCCCCATGACTTCCCCTTCACAAAGAAAACGGCAGTAAAGGCAAGCCAGTAAAGGAATTGAGGTTTATCTCGGCCTACACACCCGCAGCCTCTGCGATATCTCCGGCCGCAGCCATCCGGCTGACCACGCCCGTGTCCATGAAGGGAGCAGCAGCAAAGGAGAATGGGGCAATCATGAACGAGGAGAGATAGGCATAGGTATGAGTTTCTTTCCTGAGAGGTTATCGTCGTTCATCACAGTATCCCGCTGTCCAGAAGAGGGTTGAATTGTACCCCAGGTTCGCATTTAATATAAAGCCCGATTTTCACGGAGACGAATGCTGGTGAGAATCGAGCTCACAGCCGACTCCTTAGCCGGCCGCCATGTTCCCCTCCCCACCGATTCAATAGGACTGCCTCTGAGTGTATCAGTGTTTGTATTGGTGAGTGAGTGGCTGTGTTAAGATTCTGTATGGGTGTGTAATTGGGTGTGTGAGTAGCTGTATAGGTGAATACATATGTGTGTGAGTAGCTGTATGGGCGAGTGTATGGCTGTATGAGTGGCTGTGATGGTGAGTGACTGTTTGTATGAGTGACTGTATGGGTGAGTGAATGGTTATGTGAGTGGCTGTATGATTGAGTGAGTGAGTAGGGGTGTGAGTTGCTCTATGGTAGTGTGAGTTGGTGTGTGAGAACTGGTATGGGTCTGTGAATCGGTATGGTAGTGGTTGTGCAGATGTGTGTATGAGAGGTTGTATGGGGGTGTGAGTGGGTGTGTGAGTGGTTCTGTAGATGATGTCATCAGTGATATCATTTGAGATGTCATCAGGGATGTCACTGACCATGTCATGAGTGATGTAATATGTGAGGTCATAAGCAGTGCATAGCTCAGGTAACTATAACTGCTGAATTTCTATGGTTTTATATGAGTGAAATCTGAGCCTAACTATAACGTCCCTGTAACCTTTGGTTTTTTAAGTGAATATCCAAGGTTTTTTAAATTCTATTTCCTAACTATAGTGTCTCTGTTTCCTTTGTTTTTTTAAGTGAATTTCTAGTTTTTTTTAACTAGTAGTCGCATTTGCAGAGTGGTGGAGAAAAGGGGCGGGGCCTCTGACCAGCACTCAATAATCCCACTGTGTGGACTTACTGGAGGTAACAGGAGGGGTTCTGGGCCCCCAATGACCCTCAGCATCCAATGAGACTTCATTCTCCAACCAGTAGTGCACCAGGAGGCATGTTTGCAGAGGATGGAGAAAGGGGGTGTGGCCTCCAAAAACCTCTCAGCAATCTCACTGTGTGGTACTTACTGGAGGTAACAGGAGGGATTGTTGGCCGCCAAGGACCCTCAGCATCCAAGGGGACTTCTTTCCCCAATCAGTAGTTTGCCTGGAAGCGCATTTGCAGAGTGGTGGAGAAAGGGGGCGGTCCCTCTGATGACCTCACAGCAATTCTGATATGTAGGACAGGAGGGGTTGTTGGCCCCCAAGGACCCTCAGGAGCCAAGGGGACTTCATCCCCCAACTAGTAGTGTGCCAGAAGGCAGGTTTGTAAAGTGTAGTGAAAGGGGGCAGGGGTTCAAACAACCTCTAAGCAATCCCACTGCATGGGACTTACTGGAGGTAATAGGAGGGGTTTTAGGCCCCCAAGGACCTTTAGCAGCCAAGTTGACTTCATCCCCCAACAAAATGTGCACTAGGAGACCCCTTTTCTGAGTGGTTGAGAAAGGGGACGGGGCTTCCAGCAGCTTACATGGGGCTGGCGTTTTGTAAATTACTTAATTTTATTAGGGGAGGGGGCTACAGGGCCCTCTTCCCAGGCTCATTCTAGCCCTGGGGACCCCGTCCCTTGGGACCAGGCCCTTTTTGCAAAGGGGGTGGGGGCCCTGCAGTCCTCCTCCCCTAATGGGGATGTCATTGCATAAAGTCAAGGGGAATTCTCTGTACTTCTGGTGGACCACCAACTTCTGGGTAGCCCCTAGTTTGAGGTCTCTAGCCTCAGTGTAGAGAACTCCGACCTCCCAGTAGACTTTGTGGAAGCAACTGTTACCACCCTTCTCTTGCCTGGAAGCAGTCTGCCTTAGGCCCTCAAGAGTGGGACACTCTCTCTGTCCCTGACACAACTCCTCTCTTGAGGGTCCACCAGCTCCTTGCAGTTCTGCCAAGTCGGACAGATCTTGCAGGGGTGGAATCCCTACCTCAGAGGTCAGGTCCACCCCCTCAGGGTTAGATTCCTCCTTCACTTCTGGACTTCTTTGGGCTGGCTCCTCAGACCTTGAGCCCTTTCTCTAGTCACTGGATGCCTGGCCCATTGTTTCAGGATCCAAGTGTCCAGCATTCCCCTTCTTTGCAGTCTAGTCACAGCACATACCCACTCAGAGAGATCCATCATCCTTGCATGGACCATTCTCTCCACCCCTGACCAGTCAGACACTTCAAGATAATTTCCCAGTAGACACTCTACTGAAAGTGCAGGAGACACAATTAACTTCTTGGGCCTGTCACACCTCCCCATTTCAAAGTCAGCATTACCATGGGATGGAGTTTGGTTCTGTTGTCTGCATAGGCTACTTTGTGAAACACACCAGGTATGACCTGCTCTCGAGAAACCAGTTTCTCTGTCACCATGGTCACACTGGCTTTTGTATCTCTCAGAGCTTCCACTTCTTCCACATTGATTTTAGGTGGCTGCCTACACCTCTCCATGCTGGGAGGCAAGGCTGCCAGGGCTGCAATTTCCACCCGACCCAGGGAAACTAAGGCTGCCTCTACGAACCCTTCCCCCATCTCTGGGACAACTTTCAGCCCCACACCTACACTGACAAGTCCTTTGGACTGCCCACCAGTGGGGGACTGCGTTGTGCAGACTGCATCTCCTCTTTTGTGTCCTGACTGATTACAGTCAAAACACCCTCCCACCTTTGAAGGATCAAAGAACTTTCCTGCCTTTGCAAGGTCCCAAGACCTTTCTTGATACTCCCTCCCTTTGAAGTAGGAATGGCTCAAGCCCCCCGCCCCCTCCTTCCACAAGCTTTTTTGGGTGTTGCGAAGGCTCTTTTGGTTTTCTATTCTTTTTTTTACCTGGGCTTTCCCCTTGGGGAGACCTGTCCTCCTTTCTTCTGGACACCTCCCTGGTGTTGATTAGAAACCTGGGTTCTCTACCACTTATCAACTGTCTTCCCCAGTTCCCTGGGACTAGACAGCTTAGAGTTCACTAAGTGCTGGTGTAACTTATCTTGTATACAGTGAGACAGGATGTGCTCTTTAATAAATAAATGGAACAGGCCCTCATAAGTACCCACTTAGTTACCTTGAATCCAGCTCTCTAGCGCTTTCACTGAAGTGTCCATAAAGTCCACCCTGGATTGTGTATTTACCTTGTGGGTGCCCCTGAACTTCACCCTGTACTGCTCTGGGGTGAGACCAAATTTCCTGACTAGACATTTCCTCATGTGTGGGTAGGATTCTGCGTCTGCCCCCACTAGGGTCAGAAGTATATCCCTCCCAACTACTGGGATAAATGCCACAGGAGTGAACCCTAGTACTTGGAAGGGACCCTGCTCATCTTAAGGGCCCTTTCAAATGCAGTCAGCCATTTGTCAATGTCACCCCCTCTACATACCAGGGAACTATCTGCTTGGGAAACCTAGGATCAATCCCACCACCCATGGCCATCCCCTCATGTTATCCTACTTTGCTGCCTCCAAGTCTTTTCCCTTCCTCCTTTGCCCACTTCTTCTTAGCTAGGTCCAGCTTCTCCTTCTCTACAGCTATGTATGCCAGTTGAGCCCCACGCTCTTGACTTCTGAGGGACTTCTCTGGGTCCTCTGTGGGGGAGCCTCCCCTCCTTCCATTAGCTGAGTGTCTGGACCTGGTACTAGAGGCAAGGGGCACTATCATCTCTCTTCTCCTGGAGGTTGTAGGAGGGGTCCTCCGCCCCTCCCCTTTATTCTCTGGAGAGGACTCTACCCAGGCCTTAAGGGACCTAACCATCTCTGCCTTTCAGATTCTATTAGCAGCAGGTAGCCCCCTTTGATCTACACTCTTCCCTAAGCTCAACTACTGTGTGGTTACTTAGATTAGCCAGATCCAACTTCATGGTATCCCCTTTTGGGTTAAAAGAACTTTGCAAACAGACATAGAACAATTTAGAAAAACTGAAAATTTAATTAAAAACAGTTTAGTCCAAATTTCAAAATGTAGAGTATTTTTAAAGATCTTTTTAAAGATCTTAACGTAATTAGTGTATGGTGTAATTTAAACACAAGTATGTAACCCACCGCTGCCACCAAATGTTGGAAGGGGTATTAGTAGTAGAGATAAGTATGTACCTACCAATGACAATAAGGCCACCAACACACTATAAGGACCAGACAAGGTTTCAATAAATTATTCCCTGGCTCAACCCTTGGTACGTGGCAATGAGCAGGCAGGCTTAACTTAGGAGACAGGTATACTAAGCATTTAAAAACACCAATAAATTAAATAAGTAAAACACAACATACAATAATAAAATTCCACACCAATTTATAAAAAATAGGAAATGTTTGTACCTTTAAAATGTCACCAAAATGACAAAGTTCCAATGTAGGGAACTGGAGATTTACATTTTAAAAGAATAAACACTTTCTAGTGCTTAAAATCATATAGCGCCAACTTGGTACATCCGGTCATGCATGACCGGGACAAAGTCAAAGTTTGAGGCCAACTGTGATGGAGCCCTGGTTGGATACACTAAGCTCGAGGCCTCGGTCAAAATTTTACCTTCGCACTTAGAAACTTTTCTGGAGAATTTTCTCTTATTGTTGAGCGAGGCTCTTCTTCAGGCCAGGATTTGAGTTGCCGACGGCGGTTTGGCTCTGCGCAAGGCGTCAATGAAGTCCTGAAAGTCTTCTGCTCTGGAGCTTTTAGCAGGGCGAACCTGAAATCCAGGCCGGGTCGCGGTTCCAAGACTGTGACTTGACTCTCGTCGACTGGTCTATCACCTTATGGAGTTTTGCCAAAAGTTGCTCCAGACTTCTCCAAACTTCAAGAGGTGCTTCCTGAAGTTTCTTTTGGGGGTTCAAAGATAATGAACGCAGGGCAGGGAAACGTCACTAGAGTTAGTTAAACCTACCAATATGCATCATGATGGAATGCTATCCTTGTCTTGTGGTCTCCTTCCTTCGTGTATGTTGGGCTGAGGAAATAAGAATTCCCCCAGTTTTGTCCTCTTTGTGATTCTCTGCATCATGTTCATTCTTGTTTTCAGTTTGTTTATGAGTAAAAGTACTTTTATTATTCAAAACAAATGCCTCCAGAAACATGTTTTGAATTGCCTTTTTATTTTTCTACTGGGAGACATATTTGCAACAAAATCTTTTATCTAACAAATGAATTGTTCCAAATGATTTTTCTTAAATAATGCAGCACAAAATGTATCTGTGTCATCCTGATAACTGATACAAAGCTGTTTGCCAGGGATCACACATTTAGGCCCTTATTTATGGTGAATTGGCATAGGGCTGCACTGCAAGTCTTCCTGCTGTGCTGACCTACACGAATGTGAAAGGGTAGTAATGCACTGTATTTTCGAAATATGGTGCATTCATGGCCTTTCGCCCTATGCTGGCGCACAATTTGCTGCCTAGTTCCAACGCAGGAACTCTGAGTGTTTGTGTTGCATGAAGGATTGTTTTTGTGCAGGAAGGGGATGTAAAGCCACCGTCGTCGAACTGTGACCTAGCCTGGATTTCAGGTTCATCCAGATGAAAGCTCTAGACCTCAAGACTTCCAGGATTTCACTGAGAGCTCACGCTGAGCCAAGCCACCGTCGGTGACTCGAATCCCAGCCTGAAGGAAGCCTCGCTCAATGACAAGAGAAAATACTCCAGAAAGGTTTCTAAGTGCGAAGGTAACATTTTGACCAAGGCCTCCCGCTTAGTGTATCCAGCCAGGACTCCATCGTGGTCAGCCTCAAACTTTGACTTTGTCCCGGTCAAGCACAACCAGATGTCCCAAATTGGCGCTATGGGTTTTTAGGCACTAAAAAGGTTTTATTCTTAAAAAATTCATATCTCCTGTACGCTTCATTGAATTTTGTTGTTTTGGTATCATTTTAAAGATAACAATATTTTCTATTTTTATAAACTGGTGTGGTATTTTTTATTGTGTGTTGTGTCTTACTTTTTAATATATGTTATTTTTAAATGCTTTACACACCTGCCTTCTAAGTTAACCCGTTGCCAACTACTAAGGGTTGAGCAAGGGAATAGTTTATTGAGACCCTGTCTGGGCCGAATATTATGTTGGTGGCCTTATTGCTAGTGGCAGTTGCATACTTACCTCTACTAATAATCCACCTGCCAACAATGGTAGAGATCTTTAACACGTTTAAGTAATTACAGGCTATACTGAAAGAGGCATGGCGGCTGAAATGTATCCACACTGCCGAACTGCCTACTGCCTTAAGGAAAAGAAAGCAAAAGCTAAAATAAAGAAAAGAGAGCGAGAAAGAGAGTGCAGCAAGGCACATTGTAAATGGATTTAGGAAAGCCAAAAGATATGTCTTGGTTCAAGCTGATCGTATGCATGCCTGTTCCTCACCATTACAACAATGAGTGCTTGAAGCAATATGGTGGGACGTGGCTGCGTATTTCATTGTTGTTATGTAGCTCTCTTGTTTTCTCAATTTTAGAGAGGGGGTAAGCAGTAGACTTCGTAGGGCTTAAGGAGACGGTACTGCTAGGGGGATAGTTTAAACGTGTCAATATTAATTGGTATACACCAAGTTTAGTTAAAGTGTGACCAGAGTATTACTGGTGAACTGATTTGGTCAGACGATAAAAATTATATGAGCATATCTCTCCTGAAAAGTAATAACTCCTTAGCAGATTACAATGCAGTTCTGTTAAGGAAGGTTAGATAGTCGAGTCTAGTGTACATCTCAGAACAATATCACATACAATTTAGATATGCGGATGAACCACCTACTCTACTTTTTATGGGTCAATGTGCACACTTTACAGAGGAACTTACAGGGTGTGGGTGGGGTCAATCGATAGGGGTTATGAAGAGAGAGGAAGATGGTGTTGCCCTGAGTTGGCAGTAAGGGGGAAGGAAAACATGTGATTGGTGGGATTGAAGGTGACAGTATAGAGGAAAAATTAAGATTAATCATCATTAAACTTTAACTTTGATGCTAAGCAACAGAAAACGCCAGGTGATATACCCATACATTATTAAAGGCTTTTACATGGAATGATAAGGCTCTGAATTCCAAACCAAAAGGACAAAAGGTAACCACGAAACAAAAGCATTCTCCCTTGATATGTTATGACTTTAGCAGGCGCACTAACGTAGAGCAGAAGTAAATAAAACCTTAAGAGCCGTGGGTTCTATCAGTATCAGGTGTAGATACTATAAGTGTGGTGCTGCATCTGTAGAGAGGTGATCTACTGAACAATCAAAGGAAGATATACCTGAAGGGTGCAATATAGAGCTTTCTTGGAGAGATGTGACACACTGTGCTAGCTGCTCTTTGTATGCCCCTCTTGTAAAGAGCCAAGATTTTTTTAGGAACCAATGCTCAAATTATAAGATTGGGGTAGCCCATTCATGGTGAGTTTCGACTTGAATTGTATTTTGCACAATCGACTAGATACCGTTCCATATGGGCTGCGTGGAACACGTAAGCTACCGTAAAGTTTATTAGGCCTACTTTAAGTGTGAAGGAAGTCCGATCCTATAGAAGGAGCTATATATTTTATTCTGCTCCACACCATCCATAGCTCCATGAAGATCTACTTGGAATCACCATGGGTCTGGGAGACAGCACTTCAACAATAATTTTTCCCAAAGTGAGTCACACATGAGGTGAAAGTGGGAGACAAAGCCCATCTAACCAATAAAATGTGAGGATATTTTTGGGACACCTTAAAAGACAAGTTATAGGGTTCATCACAAGTAATGTCAATTCAATCACACATAGAATTGTCTTGAATACACTGAAGTTCTAAATTACAGCACAGAGAATTCTTGGTTAAGACCAGTAGTTTGGAAAGTACATATGAACTTAAGCTTCGACATCAATTACTACCTTTTCTGCAAGAACACTCAAATTCTATAGTAATGAATGCAGTGAAAGCCAGTCAATTGCGACAGTAGATCAACCGTAAGAAGTCCCGGATTAATATATTTGACTGCAATAGCCCAGCAGACTAAAATATTAAAAAGAAAAAGCATATTAGAGAGCAGAAACATTTTCTGTGGGATCCAGTATCCACAGATATGTCTCCAGACTTTTTTTTATTGAAGGTGCATGACCACTTAACAAAAGCTTCACAAATTCTAAGACATTTCATTCATTTCATCCAAAGCGAAATTTGTGAATTAGGTGATTTTGTTAGCGTAATTAACATTTTGCCCATACATACTTAATGTGGAAAATCAATGTAACCCATCTTAATATGAGCTAAGATATGCGAAATACCAATAGAAACATAGGTCGCTTATTATTATTTTTATAAACTACGGTTACAAACATTATGCTTGCATCCTGAGGAGGAGACACAACTTCTTTTTTAAAAAAAAAAAAAGGAAAAAAAGGCCTGTAGCAATGTCGCTCATATAGATTTATATCTTGGTTGCCTTCAGATTTAAAAGTATGCTCTAATATTTTGACTGAGAGGATGGTAATAGAGCAAGAATCATTAGCCTCACACTTTCAGTATGGATTGGATGAGCCACCACCGCCCATACAATCACATTGCTAGATGGGGAGAAGGTGTTCGGCTGGGTATCCCTGTGGTCGCCATGGAAGGCGACTCAGAGGATGAACACAGGTTTTACCTTTCACGTTTGTGTTCAGCCAATCTACGCCTCACAGCAGGCAAGGGTGCTGAACAATGGCTTCCTTTATCTCTACAGACAAAACTGGAAGGGGAACACGACCACGCTGCTGTTTTTGTCCTTTGTATGGCTGTCAGGTCAACATTACAGCGCATGTTGACAATGTAGCATATTATGTACTACAGACTGAAGGAGACATTGCAGGTGACAGATAAACTAGCTGTAAGTTGGAGGGCGGTCGGTGGTTGAAAACTCAATCAGGCCAAATCACAGATATTGGTGTGGGAGGTATGCAGTCAGATAACACTAGAATGGTGAGAAAAGCTAAGTATCTGGGGGTGGGGTCAAATAAATAATAAGGCCTTCATTACAAGTTGTGTGGAACAGGCGTGGTGTTTAACATACTGTCAAGCACCATTACCCCGCGATGAGGTATTTGGGCAGTGTGGTAAATGCCATCTATTAGGAGTTTTCAACTTTGAAATAAGACAATAAATTCAGAATCTCTACTTAACACACAACATTCTTCTTGCATTGCCTTTTTCCTGTGCCTTTTCACATGATACATTTCAGTAGGTTCAACCTGCTGAAAGCAATCAGAGGAAAACCCTAAGGGTGTGGTCATCATCACACAACTGGTAATTTCGATCGCTGTGCAAATTTTCTTTTTTTACAGGGAGTGAAATTAAGCCGTGAATGTGTAATGAAGGCCTAAATATTGAGATGTAAAGAAAAGTGTGAGCAATTTTATTGTGATACCTATTCGGTTTACTCCCTCTCTGCAGACCATCAAGTTTAATCCAGAAACTGGACTCCTTGACGACATGGTTTATTTGGCATACAAACATTTCCGTTGTAGCAGATTTATTAGTGGACAGCAATGGGCATGCACCAACTGCTATATCAACTCTCTCAAAATATTATTAATATCTCAGCCTTTTTGATATAGATCTCTAGCCAAAACATCAATTAACTTTTTTTAAATTTGGGAGCCTCTGTTTTATGAATAGACACCAGTAAGTCACTAGCCACATTCTATAAGATCAAGGCAGACATTAAAAATTTCTTAATCTACCATAAATACAAGATTCATGTGTCTCCCCACTGCTTAAAGATATGCTGGCCATTGTTTTATGGTCTATTTTGTTTCCCCTGGCAAGATTTACATTTTTGGACAATTGGTGGCTTTTTCAGGTATTCACAAACAAAATGGTTGTATACGATCAAGCAACTTGGGATTCCGAATGCTTATTTTGTCATGTCTTTTTAGAATTAGAGATGCTTTTAGTAAACATCATTTGAAGTATATGGAAACCTTAATGTGGAAATCACGTGTTATGACTATGGGGGATATTAGCAACAACTTGCGATAATTATCGCAAACAGCGCTTAGCGCGTTTTTTTTATTGCCGCGTATCGCTGGATTTTAACGCGGAGATCACACGTTATTAGCAACGTTTATCTCCAATGCGATAAAATATCCAGCGATAGCGGCGAAATACGTGAATATCGCTGGAAACCCAGCGATATTCACGCATTAACGCCATGGGGGACTTAGCCAGACAATCCACCTCCCATTAAACAAACAGGTAAGTCATGTTTTTAGCAGGTGTTAAATTCTAGCGATAATCGCGCTTAGCGCAAGTTTTTTTATCGCTTCGTGTGCTTTGCTAATAGGGGGAAGTTGTGTTAGCGACTGTTTTTAGTCGCTTTTAGTTGGGAACGCCTACCTTGCATGTCATTAGCGATAATTATCGCTGGCATGCAAGGCGATAGGGAAACTGGCCGCTATCGCCAGAAAGCTGTCACTAACGCCTGTTAGCGACAGCTTGCTGATAGGGCGATAAAAAAATAGCCGCTTTAGCGAGAAAAAAGTGCAGCTAAAGCGGCGATAAAGCCCTTGCTAATATGCCCCCAAGTTTTTTAATTGAATCCCTTCTATTTCAGATATGTATTCTTCTTTCACGCAAACAAATTCTGAAGGCTAATTGAGGTGGGCCAAAAATGGGCAAACTGGCTAGGTAAACCTAACGATGTCACCTCTACTAAAGGGCACTTTACAGTTGTAATTTACAGTGTGTGGGTCGAGTGAATGGATAGGGGTTACAAAGGGAGAGATGATGATGTTGTCGAAGGTTCGCAGTAAAGGGGAAGGAAAAACTGTGGTTGGTGGGAGTGCATGTGACAATATGGAGGAAAAATTAAGATTCATCATCATTAAACTTTAACTTTGATGCTAAGCAAAAGAAAACGGCAGGTGATAAACCAGTATGTTATTAAATTAAAGGCTTTTACGTGGCCTAAATTCCGAACCCAAAAGATAGCTAGGAAACAAAGGCATTCTTCCTTGATATTTTACGACTTTAGGAGGCGCACTTACGTAGAGCAGTAAATAAAATCTTAATAGCCATAGGCTCCAACAGGTGTAGTTACTGAGTGTGGTGCTGCATCTGTAGAGAGGTAATCTACTGAATAATAAAAGGAAGATCTACCTGGAGGGTGGAATATAGAGCATATTGGAGAGATGTGACACACTATGCTATTTGCTCTTTGTGTGCCCCCTCTTGTAGAGGATCCAAGATTTTTTGAGGAATCAATACTCAAATGATCAGATTAGGGTAGCCCATTCATGGCAAGTTTTGACTTTGTGGGGCATATTTAGGTGAAGGGTTGTGTTGTATTTGCACCACGCAACATGGTGCATGCGTGACGAAAAGTCCAAATGCGATTTATGAATGTGACCCTGAGTGGCTTCATAAATCCAGAGTAACACAATGCAGTGCAAATCACTGTGTTGTGTTGCTCTGGGTGTTGGGTCCCTCTAAGATTCACACTATGGGCCCGATTTCGATGTAGTACGGACCTAAGTCCTTCCGACATTGATTCGGTACTGGGACCGACCGACCTCCTGTCGGCAGTCCCAACCCAGCAATTAGGATGCAACCGAACACTGTTCAGTCGCACTCCTATTCTTTACAATGGGAGCCTGCATTCCAACCAGAATGCATGCTCTCATTGTAAAGACAAGAGGTGCAGTTCATCTGTGCACCCCGTGGCAGGCACTTCAAGGTGCCCCCTCAACAGGGGGGCACCATAGGTGTCCCCTCGGCCTCCAACCGGAGGCCGTACACCCATGGGGGCCCTGCTGGGGGACCCCAAAGTCGACTTCTGACAGCCTTTCTGTGTCGGAAAGGCCGACACAGAAAGGCTGTCAGAATCCGATATTGTAATCCCTCGGGCAGAAAGAGCCGCACTTGGGATTACTGGAGGCTTTCCGAATGGCAGACGGGCTCTCTGAACCCGTCGGAAGCCATTCGGAAATCCAGTTCGGTTTCCTTTCCAACCGACTCCATCCAAATGGGTGGGTTGGAAATGAATCTGAAAAGCCGATTATGATGCCATAGGAACGGCTCCGACCGAGGGTCAGAGCTGTTTACTACGGCATCGTAATCTGCCCCTATGTATTAATAGAGTTCAGTTAAGGGCTTTAAAGTACTGATTCCAGGATATCAAAATTGAATTCATTTGATTAGGGCGTAGGCCCAAGGTGTAGGGCACCATCGCAGTACATATGTATGTGATATATTTGGAGGTAAAAGCCTTACGGGATAATATTTCTAAGGTTTTGAATTTGATAACGGGAAGACACAATCAATCAGATCTTATTACAATATGTTTTGGTTATGTGCCTTAATCCGGAACCTATTAGCTAGTACATGGAAGACAAAAGAGGCCCAATTAATTTTGAAAAGTGGATTTGCAGTCGAGTTTTTGGTATAAATGCTACAGGTAACTTAAGGAAAGTCCTTAAAATAAGTAAAGGTTTCAAAACCAGAATAAATGTTGAAACTAATGAAATTGTTACCTGCGTTTGAAAATAGTGTCTATGCTAGCAAAACTATCTTTTTATTTGAGTAAGATGGCATAAGATTTGTCTTTAATTTTACTTCTGTTTGTCTTTTATTCTGTGTAAAATTATGAAAATGATCCTAACAATATTGCTCACATGTAATAGACAATATTTTTGGATTACATAATATGACACATCAATACAAAATAAAAAGGAAAATGATTGTACACTTTGATAAATTGTAATTTCGCCAAGTTGTGCCTTAATGAAGGGTGGAGTGGGATTGAATAAGATGATCGCTGCAGAGGTAGACAGGAAAAAGGCAAGTTGTTCAATTTAGAACCTGCCCAGACATTACCTTCCAATGCCCCAAGAAAATGTCTTATGAAAATGTCAGATCCTTTGGGGTCAGTCAATGAGTGCATAGGGTCATGCGTGACATGCCCATATAACTGAGGGAAAGTAGCAAGGGTACCCTGCATGCACAGACCATTTTGAGGCCAGCTACAGCTGGTCTAGTCTTCAGAAGTCAATGATTTATTTGTACTTCAATGTATGCTGACAAAATCACCAACCTGTGACCAAGCTGATTCTCCGACTATCCTTCCTCAATTTTGCCTAGTATGAAAGTCGGACATAACCTTTTTTGCATTGATGGACAATGAATATTAAAATTGGTCTGGGGGCTAGAAAAACGTACTTACAAATATAGGAAAGGAGTTGTGATCAAATTTGAATAACGTAAAGAAAGTTCAAAATTTGAGGAAGTAGAGCATTTTTATCATGCTCAGTTGATGTATTGGTTATTTCAGCTGGGAATACATTTCCCAACAATTGAGAAGGTGATAAAAGAAAAGGTCATAAAAAATTGGAATTCCTTCAGAAGGTGGCTGTTGAAAATGGGTTCCACCCATTTAGTCCACCAGGAATTTATGCTTTTGATCACCTGGTTTTAGTACCTTTACTGCAGGTGTATCTCACTGCCTAAGTCTCAATCACATTAATAGATGGAGCGGGTTTACCACCAGTGTCTGCCACCTCAGATAAGGGGGATGTGGTGCAGCTAGAGTAAGGGCTGGTTACATGTGAATATATATGTGCACAGGCATGTGAGCACATGTGCAGACTGCACATGAGAGACTACTGTTGTGTGCTGCCAGGTAGTAGCACATAGGTAGAGTGCCTGCAGCAGCTTCAAACTGCAACTTCAACTTGTCAAAATAACCCCTTTTAACATGCCAGAACCTCCCTTTTACATATTAATAAGTCTCCCCTAGGTAGGCCTTATTGCTCATAAAGGAAGGGTGCTTAGCATTTAAAAGTAGGACATGTAAATGTTAATGTTGAACCTGTCCTTACAGTAAAATATCCCCACAGGCTATTGTTAGAAATTGGGTTGTTGGTTGACAGGGGTGTGAGCCCTGGTCAAGCACCAGCACACAATCCCTTGCAGGGTGAACCACTAAAAGTCATTAAATTAACCTGTGAGTAGCTTGGCACAAAAAGCAGTCATGCTCAACTTAGAGGCAATGTGTAAAGTATTTATGCAGCACACAAACAGTAATAAAGTGGTAACACAACATAAGAAAAATCCCAAAGCAATTAAGAAAAATAGAGTAACTTTTTATAAAATATTTGGCACCAAAATGACAAAAAAACAATCAGTGGAAAAAGAGTTATGAATTTTTACATTTTTAATAAAAACTAGCTTCTAAAAGATCAAAGCACCAGCCATGGACATATAGTTGCAAGAGACCAGGATAAGTCGAACGTTAAGACCAACCACGATGGAGTGTAGTTCGAATACCAGAAGTGGATTGGGCCTGGTCAGCAATTACCATCGGACTTGGAAACATTCTTCGAAGAAAAATGTATGAGAAGGTAAAGCTCAATGGAGCAAGGCTGCATGAGGTTTCCGAGGAAGGAGCGATGTCGTCGGATGGCCTTGGGTTGAACCCGCAGTGAAGATTTCGATGTTCAGACTTAGACACCAAAATGGAAGTTGAAAAACTTCAGCGGGATGAGCAGAGGGCTGTAGCCGAAGACAGTTCCACACAGTCAGATACCCTTTTGGCAAAGAACCTCTGAAATAGATTTGCTGCTGGAGAGAAGAAGGTAGTGGTAAAAGCCACAATGTCAGTCAGCCCGCCGATGCACCTCGAGCAGATAGGCGAGCAGGTTAGTCCTGGTCTTCTCTTGGTTCTCAGAGCAGTTTTTGACCAAATGATGTTGAATTCCTAAGCTTTGTAAATGACACTTGGGCTACCTAGGGCCTACCTTAGTGGTGACTTGTATGTAATACAAAGGGAGATTAAGGCTTGGCAAGGGTGTTTAAATACCCTGTCAACATGGCAATGTGACACTGCATTTAGACTGCAGTGGTGGGCCTGGGACCTGTTTTAAAGAGCTACTTAAATAGGTGGCACAATAAGCGCTATGGGCTCACTGGTAGCATTTAATTTACAGGCCATGGATATATGGTATACCACTCTACAAGGGACTTGTGAGTAAATTAAATATGCCAATTGGGAGAGTACAAGCACTTTAACACTGGTTAGCAGTCCTAAGGCCAACAAAAATGAATTCAGCAAAAAGTGGAGGGTTAAAGGCAAAAGGTTTGGGGGTGACCCTGCAGAGAGGGCAAGGTCCAACAGCTATTTTTACTGAAGCAAGGCTGGATGCTTCCATAGGGAAACACAGGGCTAAATTGTTACATTGAATTGATGCTAAGATGTGCTTGACATATAGAAATTTCCACCCTCGCTTGGAAACCCTTGCACAGATTTAGTCACATCACAGCCCAAGATGGCTGCTCTCCCTTCAGCCCCACTACCCCCAGGGAGAAAATGAGGCCGCTAACACTGAAGCAGCCACCCTGGTCATGAAGGGACAATGGGCTCATGGGGGCCTAATGACCTAGCAATCACGCTTTGATGGCCCTGAAACACCCCTGACCATAGTGGCAGAACCTCCTATCCATGGCTGGGATTCTACTACCAGAGACCACCTTAATTCTGCCATGGCTGCGGTGCCCGAAAACCCCTAGGCAGCGAGGTTCTGCCTGGATACCCTTACCATGTATCTCTCATCAGGGCCCCGCCAGCCATGGACACCGTCCTGCAGGATCTACTGTATAGTGTCAGTTAATATCACCTCAAACCACGCCGGCCAAAGGATATAGCCCGAGATGCCGAAATCCATTGTCCACTCTTCTTCGCTCTCTGAGACACGAGATGCTCTACTCGAGTGGCAGCTTCTTCAACTTGAGCAGCAAGTTTCTCAACTTGAGCTGTAGTGACCTGCCGCAACTGCCCGCGTTGAGAAATCTCATTGGAGGTGGTCTAGCATGGGATTTTCCTTGCTCACGCTTGGTAACTTAACGTTGGCGGTCTGCGAGAGAGGAAAAACTCTGCTCTGCACCGCTACGTGGAGTTTTTCAGAACTCTGCACTCTACTCAGAGTGGGAAAAACTCAGCAAACTCCGTGAGCGGAGTTTACCACCCAGGCCTATCTGATATCTGGCATTTACTGCATCCAAAGAACAAGGAATACTCATTCCTTTCTGAATTCCACGGCACACAATCTTGACTAGTAAATGGAACAGCACAGGACCTTGATAAGCCTGAGATGGTATCAGGGCCTCCCAGGTTTGTTGCTGGAACAGCTTATCAAGGTCCTGTGCGGTTCCATTTACTTTCACAACGTACATTTAAGCACATATTATATAGACACTTCGGAGGCTTATTAAGGCCCTATGCCCTAACTTTTCGTCACCTGTATCACATGGTTGCTAGCCCACAGGTCTTGTTCAATGAGGCGCTTTCTGCCTACATGCTGATTACTATTACTGCTGCTTGCCAATATCTTCTCAGCCATGAAAAAGTCTTTATGAGGAAATACATGTCAGCTGCCTGTCTGTACTGGATATTATGTTCTGATCAAGGAATGTGAATAACTGCTGAAAGAATAATTCACATGCAATACAACTTCACCTTTACAAAATACATTTTTTTCATTGAATGCATTTCATGCTTTTGAGCTTCTGTGTGTGCTTCGGTATTTTCTTGTGATATATGAAGGGGTGATGTTTGGAGCCTATAACTTGTTAATCCAACATCTCTACTCACACCATTACCTTCCCATCCCTGCACACACTGACAAAACAATTTACAATTAGGATACATAGAAAATAACTGGAAGGAGGTGATAGCAGACTTGGACAGAGGACCACGGAGGCACTAATTTAAATTCTGTCTCTTCCAAACAATATAAAATTAGTAATGGACCCCTCAGAAGCTTGCGGCCTCAGGCCTACTCCATCATTCAAGATGCTGGAGATGTGCACAACCGGACTGCGACATCACACAAATTGTATGTGACAGCCCAGCCATCTCCCGACTATGGGACCACATAGACAACACACTCAACCTTGTACTTGACCTCCTCTCCCCACTGCAGAGAAACCTGATCATGTTACATGATTATACTGACATCTCTGATCTCGACCCATGACAGGTGGCTGCTATTAACAGCATTAACCACAGCGAAGCTCTGCATACTGTGCAAGTGTTGCAAGCTTCACCTACCCACACACAATGAATTGTTTGCCAAGATGTAGAGGGTAGCATCCTATGAGAAAATTGTCTGCCAATTCCAAGAGAAAGCCTTTTTTCAAACCATCTGGTCTCTCGTCCTGCAACTGGAAGCCAGCACACAATAACACCATAACACCATACTCTACCAATAGGAAAATGTGCCATCATACAAGTCCCACTTTTCCCCTCCAGCTTGGACACACAGGCCTACCTACCTAAACTGACGATAAAGAATATTCTCTTTTATCTCAGTCCTCCCCCTTCTTTCATCCCTTCCCACCACCAACCATGACCTTCCCCTACCCTCCAATAGGACCTCTGACGGTAAACGTTGGCTCCCCATTACTAGTCTCACTTCCTCCATGTATTCCTATATACCCCATCGTGCTAAGGGAACCACTGAAAAAGTGGTCCTTCCCAGGGAACTTCCCGTGCTATATCATGACCCTCCCCCTTTTTAGGCAATCATGTTGCATATACAAAACGTCTGCTTTACATTGTTATGTCTATGCCTCGCTTCTTTTTCATAATGATTGAAATCCACTTTATGTTTCACTCATATGCCTAATGGCCACAGTATACAAACTCTGTCCAGAATACGATGAAGGCTCTCTACCTCCTGTATTCTGTACAGTATATTTTTTTGAATTTGTGAAATCTAAACCATGTCTTTGTTTCTTCATGAATACATTATTGTACTACTGGTTTAATTTACAAAAAAATTATAAACGAAAAAAAAGAAATCCATGCAATATGGAGAAACAGATAGCATGACCCCTGGACCTGGACGATGAAGACATCAGAATCATGGACACCTGGAAGGAGAAGCCACCTGATGCTACTGATGGACTGCAAACTTTGCCCACAGCAGACCTCCTGGATCAGAAGGGTCTCTCCAGGGCCAGTGACACTGCCTTCTTTATGCCCCCTGAAGATCAGTTGGGAGAAGACTTTGACTTCACTGTCCCCCAGGTGCCCTGCAAGACAGCCAAAAGGTCATGGGGCATGTGGTGAGCAAACCAGAGGGAAAGGCTGGCCCAGGGAGCCAATAAACCCAGTTCCCTGAAAAGCACACCTGTTAGAGGCCTAAAGGCCTGAGAAAACTGATTCTGGTGGCTAGAGCTTGCCATCAGGAGCAAAACAAGCCCACGAGCTTCAAAATCAGCTCAACAGGGTCTGAGTAATGCAGCTTTGATGCTTACTCATTTAAACATGGACAAGCAGCAAAAATGTGTGCATGACGCTCTGTGTATCTCCAGGAAATACTCCTGGGATGAGCTAGTGCCTGAACAATGACTGGTCCCAAGTTTTACAGTTGTGCCCTTGTGATAAAATCTCCAAGCAGACCTCGATTCATGTCATTCTCTTTTGTAAATTTTATTCCAGTGCCAGGAGAACGAGTATAGTCCCTGTGTTAAAACGGTTTGGGCTTCGCCAATGTCGACCTGCTCTTCTGGCACTACAACAACTACATAATGTACATACTGTTTTTAGGATGGTAACTTTCTTGAAAAATGTTTTGTGCCTAAGAAAACAATTGTCTCTATTTTAAATGTTTCTTTTTAAATCTCAGGAAAGCCTGTGAAGTTTAATAATGTTTTTACCTTTTTGTTTTAACGTATTTCATATGAATTTTAACGTGTATGAAATGCTGCTATTGTGCTTTTATGGTTGTTTTCTTACAATCGAATAAAGCTTTCTTGATTGATTGATTGACTTCACTGTCCCCCAGGTGCCCTGCAAGACAGCCAAAAGGTCATGGGGCATGTGGTGAGCAAACCAGAGAGAAAGGCTGGCCCAGGGAGCCAGTAAACCCAGTTCCCTGAAAAGCACACCTGTTAGAGGCCTAAAGGCCTGATAAAACTGCTTCTGGTGGCTAGAGCTTGCCATCAGGAGCAAAACAAGCCCAAGAGCTTCAAAATCGGCTCAACAGGGTCTGAGTAATGCAGCTTTGATGCTTACTCATTTAAACATGGACAAGCAGCAAAAACGTGTGCATGACGCTCTGTGTATCTCCAGGAAATACTCCTGGGATGAGCTAGTGCCTGAACAAAACATAATTTTATGGGGAGAGGGTGTGCATGTGCCTTCCCCCCAGAGGCTCCTGTGGCCCCGTGGACCCCAACCCCCAGGGCCCAATGTAAAACAAAGCAGAAGGTGGCCCGGGACCCCATACCCACGCCCAACGTGAAGAGGAGCAGGGAGCAGTGCACTGCATCTCCCCCCACATCGTGGAATGGTGTCCCAGCTCTCTGTGCCCTTGTCTGGAGGGTGCGGGGTTGTCACCACCGAGCCGGCAACCTGATCGCAAGCAGTGGGCAGGGAGAATGATGATGCTGTCTCTGGTGCTGGCATCTCGCTGGGCATGAGCTGCAGGAGAGGAGGAACAGGCGTCGCAGCACAAGAGTGGGCTTCACACTGCACTAAAAACAAAGACTCCCACCAGCCACTACCAAGTGTGGGTTTTCCAACTCGGACCAGGACACGCAGAAGAACAAGGCAAATATGTATTGAAAAGAAAGTGACAGGAGATGTTCATAAAATATTCATTATCTGCTCGCTGGTGGGCCCCATAATGCCCCAAAAGGGGCCTATTTACATATTCCTCTTCTTTGTGGTACACAAAGGAGGGGCAGGGGCACCACCAGCATATTCATGAAGTGTTGTGGGGGGCTGCAGGGAATACAGCAGTCTCCCAAGAATGATTATTTAAAACGTATCCCTATGTCTCCTGGAGCATAAAGATTAGGGCCGGAGGAGAAGCTTTCATTGTTTTACAAGAATTCTTGGAGCTGGGGCTTGAGTGACACTATAAGTTGGTTCTATGGCTGCATTAATTGTGGCCTGAAGATGTGAAAGAAAGACTTTGACACATTTTCTTTTAATTGTCAGTGCTACATGTAAAATATATTTCTGTCAATGATTTTTAAATGACACAATGTTTATTTTATTTAGTAATGAATGCATTGATGTTTCTATTGGTGGCCTACACATGAGCTTACTGTAAATGTGATGACCCCTGTACAAAGCCAATAGACTTGACATATTTTAAAGTGATGGCCCCTTGACAAGCCAATAGGCTAGCCTTATTTATTGATGTAGTGACTCCTTGACAAAGCCAATTTTATTTAAAATGACGCCTCCTTACATTGGCAAGTTGTATCAGGTATGAGGGTGTGATATGATTATGGGCACCATGACACATGTCAAATGTGATGTGCATGTCTACCAGGGTACTTTCATCTACTTGGTGTATATATTTCTAAATGAGTGCAAAGTATTTAGTAGTATCTGTAATAGATGTACTTATCCTTTTTCAAATAAAATGTGTTAACTCAACAATAATTTATTGAGTGTAGTTGTTGTATGTCAGTGAATGTAAATAACTAGCCCACAATACCGCCACTGAGTAGGCCTTGGACTGCTCTTCTTCTCTACCCTGAGAGAGTCAAGTGCTACAATGTGATACTTGGATTCCAGTAAGGAAATAATTGTGGACTTATTACTTGTGCAGTACTCACATCCAGCACAACTCATAACCCAGTTTCATAGCTTGACAAAGTGTGAACCTTGCACTAAATAGCTTGGTCTCTTACTCTACCAGGCTTGTGACTCCCCTATCTTCTTTAGAGGTGAGGGAACCATTAGCTTTCTGATGGTGAATCCTCATCTACTTCCATGATCTGAATCCTGTGACTGGCAGCCGATCTGCCAAAACACTGATGGTCACTGAAAGTTAGGAGACCCACCAAAACCTTGCAATACTAGTTTTTCCTGTATTGAACCGCATGTACGGTGTTGTGATCCTGGGCATCAAAACACAGGAGAGAATTCCCTGAGCACATGAGACATGTTGTTGCCTTTTTGTTTCTGCGAACCTAAGTGAAATCTGACCCTGTTACCAAAACATGGCAGGTCACCTAATATTCATTTCTGAAGAAAGGTCTACCACTCTATCATTAGGAAAACCAGTGCAACAGACAACCTAGACAGTGAGGGGTGGTACAGAGGCAGGACCTCTTCCACTCCTTCTTCCATAGGCAGAATTCATGCCAGGACTTAATGATCTATTGGTCTTAATTATATACAGTGGTTCAGAAGAATAGATTGCTGGTATATATATATATATATATATATATATATATATATATATTCACTGAAAAAAACATAGGTTTCAGGGACGTTATAGTTAGAAATTAGCATTTAAAAAACCTTAGAAATTCACTGGAAAAAACACAGGTTTCAGGGACGTTATAGTTAGTTGAACATTTCACTCGTACAAAACCAGAGAAATTTGGCCGTTATAGTTAGTTCAGCTAACTATAACTTGCGCCCCCGCAATGCACTGCTGATGACGTCACATATTACATCATTCATGACATGGTCAGTGACATCACTGATGACATCACTGATGACATCTCAAATGACATCACTGATGACATCATCCACGTGATAATCTGATGCACCTCCTCACACCCTAATATAACCTTTGATGCACCCACTCTAAAATGCAGACTACCATTTTCGAAACCATGGACACACCAATACAAGTTACTACATACCCACTCACTGATTCCTAGGTCTACACACATGTCCACTCATTCATCAATACAGTTACTCATACATGCAGTCACTCATCAATACAGCACTAACATATGCACTCATACATCTATACAGACACTCACACATCCCCACTCACCCATAGAGTTACTCACACACTTAGTCAGTCATGCAAAGAATCAATCATACTCCCATTTACTCACCTATACAGTTATACACACACCACTTCACTTATTCATACAGCTACTAACACATACTTACTCTCTTCTACAATCACTGACACAAGCACACACTCATCCATACAGCCACTATCACAATCACTCACTCTCACATATGGTCATTTATGTACTCCAACACTCCCATATACTGCCTTTCACATATGTAGTTACTCACACATGTACCACTGACATCCATTCACTCACCAACACACCCATACACACACTCACCCACCCATACAGCCCTTCTCAGATGCACTCTTGAACCCATACACCCAGTGAATCACCTACTCACACATCTATGCACAGAGTCACACACCACCCCACCCACCCACAGAGACACTCAGGCACCCATACAGATTCTCAGACAACCAATCAATAACCCATATAGACACTCATGTAGCTACTCACCAACCCATGCAGCCGCTTACACACCAACTGACAGACTAATACAGACATTCACACAGTTTAGTCAGTAAACCATGCATTCAGTAAGACATGATTAATCACTCACTTATACAGTCAGTCACACACCTACTAAATCATCCATTCAGACACTTATACACCCACACATTCTTCAATACACCTTGGCAAATATATATATATATATATATATATATATATATATATATATATATATATATTCACTGAAAAAACCATAGGTTTTAGGGATAGTTATAGTTAGTTGGACATTTCACTCGTACAAAACCATAGAAATTCCCCCGTTATAGTTAGTTCAGCTAACTATAACTCGCCCCGCAATGCACTGCTGATGACGTCACATATTACATCACTCATGACATGGTCAGTGACATCACTGATGACATCACTGATGACATCTCAAATGACATCACTGATGACATCATCCAGTGACTGTGTGTTTCTGTAAAGTTTAAATATGTTTAATATATATAGGGAAAGGCGTATTGAAGAATGAGTGGGTGTATAAGTGTCTGAATGGATGATTTAGTACGTGCGTGACTGACTCTACAAGTGAGTGATTAAACGTATCTTACTGAATGCATGGGTTAGTGACTAAACTGTGTGAATGTCTGTATCCGTCTGTTTGTTGGTGTGTGTGGATGCATGGATTTGTGAATAGCTACATGAGTGTCTATATGGGTTATTGATTGGTTCTCTGAGTATCTGTATGGCTGCCTGAGTGTTTGTGTGGGTGGGGTGTGTGTGACTCTGTACATAGATGTGTGAGTGGGTGATTCACTGGGTGCATGATTTCAAGAGTGCATCTGTGATGGACTGCTTGGGTGGGTGAGTGTGTGTATGGGTGTGTTAGTGAGTGAATGTATATCTCAGTGGTACATGTGCGAGTAACTACATATGTAAAAGGCAGTATATATGTGTGTTAGAGTATTTAAATGGCTATAAGTGAGAGTGTGTGATTGTGAGAGTGGGTGTATGGATGCGTTTGTGCTTGTATCAGTTATTGTATAAGAGCGTAAGAATGTGCTAGTATTTGTATGAGTAAGTGAGCTGGTGTGTGTATAACTGTATAGGTGAGTAAATGGGTGTGTGATTAATTTTTGCATGACTGACTAGGTGTGTGAGTACCTCTATGGATGAGTTGCGGTGTGTGAGTGTTTATATAGGTGTATGAGTGCATATGATAGTCCTGTACTGAGTGACTGTAAGTATGAGTGACTGTACGTGTGAGTGAGTAGATGTGTGTGTGTGTAGACCTAAGAATCAGTGAGTGGGTATGTAGTTATTGGTATTGGAGTGTGTATGGTTTTGAGAATGGCAGTCTGTAATTTAGAGTGGGTGTATCAAAAGTTATATTAGGGTGTGAGAAGATGCATGAAATTATCACATGGATGATGTCATCAGTGATGTCATTTGAGATGTCATCAGTGATGTCATCAGTGATGTCACTGACCATGTCATGAGTGATGTAATATGTGACGTCATCAGCAGTGCATTGCGGAGCGCGAGTTATAGTTAGCTGAACTAACTATAACGGGGGAATTTCTATGGTTTTGTACGAGTGAAATGTCCAACTAACTATAACTATCCCTAAAACCTATGGTTTTTTCAGTGAATTTCAAAGGTTTTTAAATGCTAATTTCTAACTATAACGTGTCTGAAACCTATGGTTTTTTCAGTGAATTTCAAAGGTTTTTAAATGCTAATTTCTAACTATTACGTGCCTGAAACCTATGATTTTTAAGTGAATTTCAAAGGTTTTTAAAAGTTAGTTTCTAACTATGCCTACAGAGGTAGGACATGTGAAGAAAGAAGAAAAAACGCACAGAAAGAAGCAACAGACGTCCACAAAGACGAAGAAAAGTGCAGGAAGAAGCAAAAGATGTGCAGAAAGAACCAACAGAGGAGCAGAAAGAGGCCTTGTTGCAAAATCATCCTGTGCCCACTACTTTTTCAGACGGGTACTGGTGGTAACTGACTCTGACTAACCAGAGTCAGTGCTATGCTAAAAGACACTTAGAATACAGTGAAAACACCTACATACACTAGGGAACACTATGCGTTGGGGTACCCCTGTGATTAGCATGACCTCCTCTGTAAGTCCCTAGTACATAATAGGGCAGGGGGATTAAAACTACCTCTTAAAACGCGCTATAGGGCACGTTTGCACAGTGGTGAAGGGAGGAGGGCCTGAGGTGACATGTGTGCAAACGCGCCCTGTGGCGCGTTTTAAGTTGCGGGATTAAGTCCCCTTGAATCCTGAGGGTCCCTGGGGCCCAACTAGCCCCCCAGGTACCTACAGTTAGGACCACAGAGCTGAGTTGCAGAGAGGCGTTCCGAGGCCACGCACCTTTTTTCACCTCTCTGCAACGCAACTCTGTTGTGCTTACTGAAGGTACCTGGTGTCCCTCAGGATTCAAGGGGAATTATTTCCCCAACTTAAAACGCACCACAGGGCGTGTTTGCGCACATGTCACCTGAGGCCCCGTCCCCTCCCTTCACCACTGTGCAAACGCGCCCCATGGCGCGTTTTAAGTTGGCGGATTAGGTCACCTTGAATCCTGAGGTTCCCTGGGGCCCAACTAGCCCACCAGTAAGCACCACAGGCCTGCGTTGCAACGCCTGTAACAAATTGTGCAGTTGTGTTTAGGTAGTGAAGGGGTCGTGCTGGGGGTAGTGTTTTAGGGTTTAGGGTAGTGCAGTGGTGTTTGTGTAGTGTAGGGGGTCATGCTGGGGGTAGATTTAGGGTTTAGGGTAGTGCAGTGGTGTTTGGATAGTGTAGGGAGTCGGGCTGGGGGAGTGTTTTAGGGTTTAGGGTAGTGCAGTGGTGTTTGGGTAGTGTAGAGGGTTGTGCTGGGGTTAGTGTTTTAGGGTTTAGGGTAGTGCAGTGGTGTTTGGGTAGTGTAGGGGGTCGTGGTTTAGGGTTTAGGGTAGTGCAGTGGTGTTGGGGTACTGCTGGGGGTAGTGTTTTAGGGTTTAGGGTAGTGCAATGGTGTTTGGGTAGTGTAGGGGGTACTGCTGGGGGTAGTGTTTTAGGGTTTAGGGCAGTGCAGTGGTGTTTGGGTAGTGTAGGGGGTACTGCTGGGGGTATTGTTTTAGGGTTTAGGGTAGTGCAGTGGTGTTTGGGTAGTGTAGGGGTTCGTGCTGGGGGTAGATTTTAGGGTTTAGGGTAGTGCAGTAGTGTTTGTGTAGTGTAGGGGGTAGTGTTTTAGGGTTTAGGGTAGTGCAGTGGTGTTTGTGTATTGTAGGGGGTCGTGCTGGGGGTAGTGTTTTAGGGTAGTGCAGTGGTGTTTGTGTAGTGTAGGAGGTCGTGTTTTAGGGTTTAGGGTAGTGCAGTGGTGTTCGGGCAGTGTAGGGGGTCATGCTGGGGATGGTGTTTCAGGGTTTAGGGCAGTGCAGTGGTGTTCGGGCAGTGTAGGGGGTCTTGCTGGGGGTGGTGTTTCAGGGTTTAGGGCAGTGGTGTTTGGGTAGTGTAGGGGGTCGTGCAGGGGGTGGTGTTTCAGGGTTTAGAGCAGTGCAGTGGTGTTTGGGCAATATAGGGGGTCATGCTGGGGGTGGTGTTTCAGGGTTTAGGGCAGTGCAGTGGTGTTCGGGCAGTGTAGGGGTCATGCACGGGGTGGTGTTTCAGGGTTTAGGGCAGTGCAGTGGTGTTCGGGCAGTGTAGGGGTCGTGCTCTGGCTCGTGTTTCAGGGTTTAGGGCAGTGCAGTGGCGTTCGGGCAGTGTAGGGGGTCTTGATGGGGGTGGTGTTTCAGGGTTTAGGGCAGTGGTGTTCGGGCAGTGTAGGGGTCTTGCTGGGGGTGAAGTTTCAGGGTTTAGGGCAGTGCAGTGGTGTTCGGGCAGTGTAGGGGGTCTTGCTGGGGGTAGTTTTTCAGGGATTAGGGCAGTGCAGTGGTGTTCATGCAGTGTAGGGGGTCGTGCTGGGGATGGTGTTTCATGGTTTAGGGCAGTGCAGTAGTGTTCAGGCAGTGTAGGGGGTCGTGCTGGGGCTGGTGTTTCAGGGTTTAGGGCAGTGCAGTGGTGCTCGGGCAGTGTAGGGGGTCATGCTGGGGGTGGTGTTTCTGGGTTTAGGGTAGTGCAGTGATGTTCGGGCAGTGTAGGGGATCGTGCTGGTGTTTCAGGGTTTAGGGCAGTGCAGTGGTGTTCGGGCAGTGTAGGGGGTCGTGCTGGGGCTGGTGTTTCAGTGTTTTGGGCAGTGCAGTAGTGTTCAGGCAGTGTAGGGGGTCGTGCTGGGGCTGGTGTTTCAGGGTTTAGGGCAGTGCAGTGGTGCTCGGGCAGTGTAGGGGGTCGTGCAGGGGGTGGTGTTTCAGGGTTTAGAGCAGTGCAGTGGTGTTTGGGCAATATAGGGGGTCATGCTGGGGCTGGTGTTTCAGGGTTTAGGGCAGTGCAGTGGTGCTCGGGCAGTGTAGGGGGTCATGCTGGGGGTGGTGTTTCTGGGTTTAGGGTAGTGCAGTGATGTTCGGGCAGTGTAGGGGGTCGTGCTGGTGTTTCAGGGTTTAGGGCAGTGCAGTGGTGTTCGGGCAGTGTAGGGGGTCGTGCTGGGGCTGGTGTTTCAGTGTTTTGGGCAGAGCAGTGGTGTTCGGGCAGTGTAGGGGGTAGTGCTGGGGTGGTGTTTCAGGGTTTAGGGCAGTGCAGTGGTGTTCGGGCAGTATAGGGGTCGTGCTGGGGGTGGTGTTTCAGGGTTTAGGGCAGTGGTGTTCGGGCAGTGTAGGGGGTCTTGCTGGGGGTGATGTTTCAGGGTTTAAGGCAGTGCAGTAGTGTTCGGGCAGTGTAGGGTGTCTTGCTGGGGGCAGTGTTTCAGGGTTTAGGCCAGAGCAATGGTGTTCAGGCAGTGTAGGGGGTTGTGCTGGAGGTGGTGTTTCAGGGTTTAGGGCAGTGCAGTGGTGTTAGGGCAGTGTAGGGGGTCGTGCTGGGGGTAGTGTTTTAGGATTTAGGTTAGTGCAGTGGTGTTTGGGTAGTGTAGGGGGTCATGCTGGGGGTAGTGTTTTAGGGTTTAGGGTAGTGCAGTGGTGTTTGTGTAGTGTAGGGGGTCATGCTGGGGGTAGTGTTTTAGGGTTTAGGATAGTGTAGTGTAGGGGGTCGTGCTGGGGGTAGTGTTTTAGGGTTTAGGGTAGTGTAGTGGTGTTTTTGTAGTGTAGGGGGTCATGTTTTAAAATGCAACGCTCTAATACCTGACCAGTCTGCACTACATAAAACTGCAAAAAAACTAAAAATAAAAAGTGTTTTGCACACTTTTGTCATTGGGCTATATGTGGGCTACATCTGGTAATATTTGTGCTACATTTGGGCTCTTTTTTCTCTGGTGGCCATCTTGGAAGACTTCTTTGTTATGAAGTTTCCTAATTTCCTCATTTACTGCAGTCTCCTCAGTAGGAAATGCTTTCAGTTTTTTACTTTGATTCCATCAAGAAGGCATTCAGATGTGTCTCACATTTGCCATAAATTCAGAATGTTAGCACTCTAGTTGCTCATTAGATCACTGTAGTAAAGCTACTGCTCACTAGCGAGTTAACTGGAAGTCTGCTGCTGGTATTGAAAGTGAGTGTTTCAGTCTGCATGTCAGAATGTTCTAATGAAATAGAAGAGGATTTGAGATCTCACTTAAAACATGCCCTCATTTTTCTTTCTGCAGCAATAACCATAATTTCTATTTCAAAAAGAACCCCTCATTTTGTTCCTTTTTAAATTAAATGTTTTAAGTATTAACGGTTTATTCCAATCAAGATGGCTTCAGGTGTGCCATACTTTTGTCATAAGTAAGGCTGTTAGCGCTCTAGTTGTTCTTTAGAACACTCTGGGAAGCTGCAGTAGAACACAAAGGCATCAACTGGCAGGATGCTCCTGTTGAAATATAACAGGAAGATATTTGAGATCACACTTGAAACATGTCCTAATTTTTCTTTCTACAGCACTACCCATAATTTCTATGACAAAATTAACCCCATAATTTTGTTCCTTTTTAAATTAAATGTTTTAAGTGTTACCAGTTTATTCCAATCAAGATGGCTTCAGGTGTGCCATACTTTTGTCATAAGTAAGGCTGTTAGCACTCTAGTTGTTCTTTAGAACACTCTGGGAAGCTGCAGTAGAACACAAAGGCATCAACTGACAGGCTGCTCTTGTTGAAATATAACAGGAAGATATTTGAGATCTCACTTGAAACATGTCCTAATTTTTCTTTCTATAGCACTAACCATAATTTCTATGACAAAATGAACCCCATCATTGTGTTCCTTTTTAAATTAAATGTTTTAAGTGTTACCAGTTTATTCCAATCAAGATGGCTTCAGGTGTGCCATACATTTGTCATAAGTAAGGCTGTTAGCACTCTAGTTGTTCTTTAGAACACTCTGGGAAGCTGCAGTAGAACACAAAGGAATCAACTGACAGTCTCTGCCCTTGTTGGATGTACATGTTTTACTGAGAATGTCAGACTTCATTCTCACATGACTGAGAAAGATAATGTGAATTTACAGAAAATATGCTCTCATTTTAGCTTCTGGAGCACCTTCCAAAACTCTATGGGACAAGCATGTGAAAATAGTTTTCTCTCAAACATGATTCATGATATCCCAGCAGAAGGTTTTTCACAGGGTAAAATCACCTTAGAACACACCACAATTCCTGAAATTAGTATGGTACCATCAACAAATGAATTCTAATGTAACTAAAGTCTGTTATCACCCTTTATAGTTCTCCTTTTGGTAACCCTCAAAATCTTTGATTCACTACAATGCATTTCAATGGGGTACTATCATTTATATTGGTCCCAAGATGGCTGCCAGCAATTCCAGGATGAAGTGCTGACAGCCAATCAGATCTCACGATGACATGTGTGGTTAGGCTCCGCCCAGATATATATGTGATTTTACTTTTGATTTTCTCAGCAACTACTGAACGGATTTAACCATTTAACAAAAAGGGTTCTTTCTGAACCAAGAACTACCTCTTTGCCAAATTTGGTGTAATTCCGTTCAGCAGTTCGGGCTGTAGCCGTGTCTAAAGTTTCCTATGGAAAAATGAATGGGGAAAACACGTTTTGGGACCCCCCTTTTTTCTCGGCCCCCGCTTGACGAATCACCCCGAAACTTTCAGGGTAGGAGCGGACCGGAGCGGGCCATAAAGTTTGAAAATTTTGCGAAGATTCGGTTACCGACGAAAGAGTTATTTCAAATAGAATGTCGCGGATTTCCTATGGAAAATAGGTCCTAACTATAACTATCTACTGGCGACCGCCAGTAGATAATATATATATATATATATATATATATATATATATATATATATATACATATATATATATAAATAACTTTACAGAAACACATAGTCACTGGATGATGTCATCAGTGATGACATCAGTGATATCATTTGAGATGTCATCAGTGATGTCACTGACCATGTCCACTGGCCACTATTGGTTGGGTCATGCCAATCACGCCTGTGATTGGCATGACCTCCCCTGTAAGGCCCTCGTACATAATAAGGCAGGGGGATTAAAACTACCTCTAACTAAGAGGTGCAGAAGGAGGCAAAAGGAGTGCAGAAAAAAGCAACAGAGGTGCCGAAAGAGGCAAGAGAGGTGCAAAAAAAAAAGCAAGTGAAGTGCAGAAAGAGGCAAAAGAGGTACATAAAGAGACAACAGGGGTGCAGAAAGAAGCAAGACAGGTGCAGAAAGAAGCATGGAAAGTGTAGAATGAAGCAACAGGGGTGCAGAAAGAGGCAAGAGAAGTGTAGAAAGGAGCAAGTGAGGTGCAGAAAGAGCCAACAGAGGTGCAAAAAGAGGCAAGAGAGGTGCAGAAACACGCAAGAGAAGTGCACAAAGAGGCAAGAGAATTGCTGAAAGAAGCAACAGAGGTGTAGAAAGATGCAAGAAAAGTGCAGGAAGAGGCAAGTGAGATGCAAAAACAGGCAGGAAAGGTACAGAAAGAGGGAAGACGAGTGCAGAAAGAGACAACAGGGGTGCAGAAAGAAGCAAATGAGGTGCAGAAAGAGGCAACAGGCATGCAGAAAGAGGGAAGAGAGGTGCAGAAAATGGCAAGAAAAGTGCAGAAAGAGGCAAAAGAGGTACATAAAGAGCCAACAGGGGTGCAGAAAGAGGAAAGAGGAGTGCACAGAGAGGCGAGAGAGTTACAGAGAGAGGCAGGAGAGGTGCAGAGGGAGGCAAGAGAACTGCAGAAAGAGGCAATAGAGGTGCAGAAAGAGGCAAGTGAGATGTAAAAACAGGCAGGAAAGGTACAGAAAGAGGGAAGACGAGTGCAGAAAGAAACAACAAGGGTGCAGAAAGAAGCAAATGCGGTGCAGAAAGAGGCAACAGATGTGCAGAAAGAGGGAAGAGAGGTGCAGAAAAAGGCAAGAAAAGAGCAGAAACAGGCAAAAGAGGTACATTAAGAGACACCAGGAGTGCAGAAAGAAGAAGCAAGACAGGTGCAGAAAGAAGCATGGAAAGTGCAGAATGAAGCAACATGGGTGCAGAAAGAGGCAAGAGAAGTATAGAAAGGAGTAAGTGAGGTGCAGAAAGAGCCAACAGAGGTGCAAAAAGAGGCAAGAGAGGTACAGAAACAAGCAAGACAAGTGCACAAAGAGGCAAAAGAATTGCTGAAAGAAGCAACAGAGGTGTAGAAAGAAGCAAGAAAAGTGCAGAAAGAGGCAAGTGAGGTGCAGAAACAGGCAAGAGAAGTGCACAAAGAGGCAAGAGAATTGCTGAAAGAAGCAACAGAGGTGAAGAAAGAAGCAAGGCAAGTGAGATGCAGAACCAGGCATGAAAGGTACAGAAAGAGGGAAGACGAGTGCAGAAAGAGTCAACAGGGGTGCAGAAAGAAGCAAATGAGGTGCAGAAAGAGACACCAGGGGTGCAGAAAGAAGCAAGACAGGTGCAGAAAGAAGCATGGAAAGTGCAGAATGCAGCAACAGGGGTGCAGAAAGAGGCAAGAGAAGTGTAGAAAGGAGCAAGTGAGGTGCAGAAAGAGCCAACAGAGGTGCAAAAACAGGCAAGAGAGGTGCAGAAACAGGCAAGACAACTGCACAAAGAGGCAAGAGAATTGCTGAAAGAAGCAACAGAGGTGTAGAAAGAAGCAAGAAAAGTGCAAAAGAGGCAAGTGAGATGCAAAAACAGGCAGGAAAGGTACGGAAAGAAGTAAGGCGAGTGCAGAAAGTGACAACAGGGGAGGAGAAAGAAGAAATGAGGTGCAGAAAGAGACAACAGACGTGCAGAAAGAGAGAAGAGAGGTGCAGAAAAAGGCAAGAAAATTGCAGAAAGAGGCAAAAGAGGTACATAAAGAGACAACAGGGGTGCAGAAAGAAGCAAGACAGGTGCAGAAAGAATCATGGAAAGTGCAGAATGAAGCAACAGGGATGCACAAAGAGGCAAGAGAGGTGCACAAAGAGGCGAGAGAGTAACAGAGAGAGGAAAGTGAAGTGCAGAAGGAGGCAAGAGAACTGCAGAAAGAGGCAATAGAGGTACAGAAAGAGGCAAGTGATATGATGCAAAAACAGGCAGAAAAGGTATAGAAAGAGGGAAGACGAGTGCAGAAAGAGACAACAGGGGTGCGGAAAGAAGCAAACGAGTTGCAGAAAGAGGCAACAGACGTGCAGAAAGATGGAAGAGAGGTGCAGAAAAAGGCAAGAAAAGTGCAGAAAGAGGCAAAAGAGGTACATAAAGAGACGCCAGGAGTGCAGAAAGAAGCAGGACAGTTGCAGAAAGAAGCATGGAAAGTGCAGAATGAAGCAACAGGGGTGCAGAAAGAGGCAAGAGAAGTGTAGAAAGGAGCAAGTGAGGTGAAGAAAGAGCAAACAGAGGTGCAAAAAGAGGCTAGAGAGGTGCAGAAACAGGCAAGAGAAATGCACAAAGAGGCAAGAGAATTGCTGAAAGAAGCAACAGAGGTGAAGAAAGAAGCAAGGCAAGTGAGATGCAAAACCAGGCAGGAAAGGTACAGAAAGAGGGAAGACGAGTGCAGAAAGAGACAACAGGGGTGCAGAAAGAAGCAAATGAGGTGCAGAAAGAGGCAACAGACGTGCAGAAAGATGGAAGAGAACTGCAGAAAAAGGCAAGAAAAGTGCAGAAAGAGGCAAAAGAGGTACATAAAGAGACAACAGGGGTGCAGAAAGAAGCAAGACAGGTGAAGAAAGAAGCATGGAAAGTGCAGAATGAAGCAACAGGGGTGCAGAAAGAGGCAAGAGAGGTGCACAAAGATGCGAGAGAGTTACAGAAAAAGGCAAGTGACATGCAGAAGGAGGCAAGAGAACTGCAGAAAGAGGCAATAGAGGTGCAGAAAGAGGCAAGTGTAATGTAAAAACAGGCAGGAAAGGTACAGAAAGAGGGAAGACGACTGCAAAAAGAGACAACAGGGGTGCAGAAAGAAGCAAATGAGGTGCAGAAAGAGGCAACAGACATGCAGAAAGATGGAAGGGAACTGCAGAAAAAGGCAAGAAAAGTGCAGAAAGAGGCAAAAGAGGTACATAAAGAGAAAACAGTGGTGCAGAAAGAAGCAAGACAGGTGCAGAAAGAAGCATGGAAAGTGCAGAATGAAGCAACAGGGATATAGAAGGAGGCAAGAGAGGTGCACAAAGAGGCGAGAGAGTTACAGAAAGAGGCAAGTGAAGTGCAGAAGGAGGCAAGAGAACTGCAGAAAGAGGCAATAGAGGTGCATAAAGAGGCAAGTGAGATGCAAAAGCAGGCAGGAAACGTACAGAAAGAGGGAAGACGAGTGCAGAAAGAGACAACAGACGTGCAGAAAGAGGGAAGAGAGGTACAGAAAAAGGCAAGAAAAGTGCAGAAACAGGCAAAAGAGGAACATTAAGAGACACCAGGGGTGCAGAAAGAAGCAAGACAGGTGCAGAAAGAAGCATAGAAAGTGCAGAATGAAGCAACGGGTGCAGAAAGAGGCAAGAGAGGTGCACAAAGAGTTGAGAGAGTTACAGAAAGAGGCAAGTGAAGTGCAGAAGGAGGCAAGAGAACTGCAGAAAAAGGCAATAGAGGTGTAGAAAGAGGCAAGTGAGATGGTAAAATAGGCAGGAAAGGTACAGAAAGAGGGAAGACGAGTGCAGAAAGAGACAACAAGGGTGCAGAAAGAAGCAAGACAGGTGCAGAAAGAAGCATGGAAAGTGCAGAATGAAGCAACAGGGGTGCAGAAAGAGGCAAGAGAGGTGCACAAAGAGGCGAGAGAGTTACATAAAGAGGCAAGTGAAGTGCAGAAGGAGGCAAGAGAACTGCAGAAAGAGGCAATAGAGGTGCAGAAAGAGGCAAGTGAGATGCAAAAACAGGCAGGAAAGGTACAGAAAGAGAGAAGATGAGTGCAGAAAGAGACAACAGGGGTGCAGAAAGAAGCAAATGAGGTGCAGAAAGAGGCAACAGACGTGCAGAAAGTGGGAAGAGAGGTGCAGAAAAAGGCAAGAAAAGTGCAGAAAGAGGCAAAAGAGGTACATAAAGAGAGACCTGGGGTGCAGAAAGAAGCAAGACAGGTGCAGAAAGAAGCATGGAAAGTGCAGAATGAAGCAACAGGGGTGCAGAAAGAGGCAAGAGAAGTGTAGAAAGGAGCAAGTGAGGTGCAGAAAGAGCCAACAGAGGTGGACAAAGAGGCAAGAGAGGTGCAGAAACAGGCAAGAGAAGTGCACAAAGAGGCAAGAGAATTGCTGAAATGAGCAACAGAGGTGCAGAAAGAAGCAAGAAAAGTGCAGAAAGAGGCAAGTGAGATGCAAAAACAGGCAGGAAAGGTACAGAAAGAGTGAAGACGAGTGCAAAAAGAGACAACAGGGTGCAGAAAGAAGCAAATGAGGTGCAGAAAGAGGCAACAGACGTGCAGAAAGATGGAAGGGAACTGCAGAAAAAGGCAACAAAAGTGCAGAAAGAGGCAAAAGAGGTACATAAAGAGAAAACAGGGGTGCAGAAAAAAGCAAGACAGGTGCAGAAAGAAGCATGGAAAGTGCAGAATGAAGCAACAGGGATGCAGAAAGCGGCAAGAGAGGTGCACAAAGAGGCGAGAGAGTTAAAGAAAGAGGCAAGTGAAGTGCAGAAGGAGGCAAGAGAACTGCAGAAAGAAACAATAGAGGTGCAGAAAGAGGCAAGTGAGATGCAAAAGCAGGCAGGAAACGTACAGAAAGAGGGAAGACGAGTGCAGAAAGAGACAACAGGCGTGCAGAAAGAAGCAAATGAGGTGCAGAAAGAGGCAACAGACGTGCAGAAAGATGGAAGAGAGGTGCAGAAAAAGGCAAGAAAAGTGCAGAAACAGGCAAAAGAGGTACATTAAGAGATACCAGGGGTGCAGAAAGAAGCAAGACAGGTGCAGAAAGAAGCATGGAAAGTGCAGAATGAAGCAACGGGTGCAGAAAGAGGCAAGAGAAGTGTAGAAAGGAGCAAGTGAGGTGAAGAAAGAGCAAACAGAGGTGCAAAAAGAGGCTAGAGAGGTGCAGAAACAGGCAAGAGAAATGCACAAAGAGTCAAGAGAATTGCTGAAAGAAGCAACAGAGGTGAAGAAAGAAGCAAGGCAAGTGAGATGCAAAACCAGGCAGGAAAGGTACAGAAAGAGGGAAGACGAGTGCAGAAAGAGACAACAGGGGTGCAGAAAGAAGCAAATGAGGTGCAGAAAGAGGCAACAGACGTGCAGAAAGATGGAAGAGAACTGCAGAAAAAGGCAAGAAAAGTGCAGAAAGAGGCAAAAGAGGTACATAAAGAGACAACAGGGGTGCAGAAAGAAGCAAGACAGGTGCAGAAAGAAGCATGGAAAGTGCAGAATGAAGCAACAGGGGTGCAGAAAGAGGCAAGAGAGGTGCACAAAGATGCGAGAGAGTTACAGAAAAAGGCAAGTGACATGCAGAAGGAGGCAAGAGAACTGCAGAAAGAGGCAATAGAGGTGCAGAAAGAGGCAAGTGTAATGTAAAAACAGGCAGGAAAGGTACAGAAAGAGGGAAGACGAGTGCAAAAAGAGACAACAGGGGTGCAGAAAGAAGCAAATGAGGTGCAGAAAGAGGCAACAGACATGCAGAAAGATGGAAGGGAACTGCAGAAAAAGGCAAGAAAAGTGCAGAAAGAGGCAAAAGAGGTACATAAAGAGAAAACTGTGGTGCAGAAAGAAGCAAGACAGGTGCAGAAAGAAGCATGGAAAGTGCAGAATGAAGCAACAGGGATATAGAAGGAGGCAAGAGAGGTGCACAAAGAGGCGAGAGAGTTACAGAAAGAGGCAAGTGAAGTGCAGAAGGAGGCAAGAGAACTGCAGAAAGAGGCAATAGAGGTGCATAAAGAGGCAAGTGAGATGCAAAAGCAGGCAGGAAACGTACAGAAAGAGGGAAGACGAGTGCAGAAAGAGACAACAGGGGTGCAGAAAGAAGCAAATGAGGTGCAGAAAGAGGCAACAGACGTGCAGAAAGAGGGAAGAGAGGTACAGAAAAAGGCAAGAAAAGTGCAGAAACAGGCAAAAGAGGAACATTAAGAGACACCAGGGGTGCAGAAAGAAGCAAGACAGGTGCAGAAAGAAGCATAGAAAGTGCAGAATGAAGCAACGGGTGCAGAAAGAGGCAAGAGAGGTGCACAAAGAGTTGAGAGAGTTACAGAAAGAGGCAAGTGAAGTGCAGAAGGAGGCAAGAGAACTGCAGAAAGAGGCAATAGAGGTGTAGAAAGAGGCAAGTGAGATGGTAAAATAGGCAGGAAAGGTACAGAAAGAGGGAAGACGAGTGCAGAAAGAGACAACAAGGGTGCAGAAAGAAGCAAGACAGGTGCAGAAAGAAGCATGGAAAGTGCAGAATGAAGCAACAGGGGTGCAGAAAGAGGCAAGAGAGGTGCACAAAGAGGCGAGAGAGTTACATAAAGAGGCAAGTGAAGTGCAGAAGGAGGCAAGAGAACTGCAGAAAGAGGCAATAGAGGTGCAGAAAGAAGCAAATGAGGTGCAGAAAGAGGCAACAGACGTGCAGAAAGTGGGAAGAGAGGTGCAGAAAAAGGCAAGAAAAGTGCAGAAAGAGGCAAAAGAGGTACATAAAGAGAGACCAGGGGTGCAGAAAGAAGCAAGACAGGTGCAGAAAGAAGCATGGAAAGTGCAGAATGAAGCAACAGGGGTGCAGAAAGAGGCAAGAGAAGTGTAGAAAGGAGCAAGTGAGGTGCAGAAAGAGCCAACAGAGGTGGACAAAGAGGCAAGAGAGGTGCAGAAACAGGCAAGAGAAGTGCACAAAGAGGCAAGAGAATTGCTGAAATGAGCAACAGAGGTGCAGAAAGAAGCAAGAAAAGTGCAGAAAGAGGCAAGTGAGATGCAAAAACAGGCAGGAAAGGTACAGAAAGAGAGAAGATGAGTGCAGAAAGAGACAACAGGGGTGCAGAAAGAAGCAAATGAGGTGCAGAAAGAGGCAACAGACGTGCAGAAAGTGGGAAGAGAGGTGCAGAAAAAGGCAAGAAAAGTGCAGAAAGAGGCAAAAGAGGTACATAAAGAGAGACCAGGGGTGCAGAAAGAAGCAAGACAGGTGCAGAAAGAAGCATGGAAAGTGCAGAATGAAGCAACAGGGGTGCAGAAAGAGGCAAGAGAAGTGTAGAAAGGAGCAAGTGAGGTGCAGAAAGAGCCAACAGAGGTGGACAAAGAGGCAAGAGAGGTGCAGAAACAGGCAAGAGAAGTGCACAAAGAGGCAAGAGAATTGCTGAAATGAGCAACAGAGGTGCAGAAAGAAGCAAGAAAAGTGCAGAAAGAGGCAAGTGAGATGCAAAAACAGGCAGGAAAGGTACAGAAAGAGTGAAGACGAGTGCAAAAAGAGACAACAGGGTGCAGAAAGAAGCAAATGAGGTGCAGAAAGAGGCAACAGACGTGCAGAAAGATGGAAGGGAACTGCAGAAAAAGGCAACAAAAGTGCAGAAAGAGGCAAAAGAGGTACATAAAGAGAAAACAGGGGTGCAGAAAAAAGCAAGACAGGTGCAGAAAGAAGCATGGAAAGTGCAGAATGAAGCAACAGGGATGCAGAAAGAGGCAAGAGAGGTGCACAAAGAGGCGAGAGAGTTAAAGAAAGAGGCAAGTGAAGTGCAGAAGGAGGCAAGAGAACTGCAGAAAGAAACAATAGAGGTGCAGAAAGAGGCAAGTGAGATGCAAAACCAGGCAGGAAAGGTACAGAAAGAGGGAAGACGAGTGCAGAAAGAGACAACAGGGGTGCAGAAAGAAGCAAATGAGGTGCAGAAAGAGGCAACAGAAGTGCAGAAAGATGGAAGAGAACTGCAGAAAAAGGCAAGAAAAGTGCAGAAAGAGGCAAAAGAGGTACATAAAGAGAAAACTGTGGTACAGAAAGAAGCAAGAGAGGTGCAGAAAGAAGCATGGAAAGTGCAGAATGAAGCAACAGGGATATAGAAGGAGGCAAGAGAGGTGCACAAAGAGGCGAGAGAGTTACAGAAAGAGGCAAGTGAAGTGCAGAAGGAGGCAAGAGAACTGCAGAAAGAGGCAATAGAGGTGCATAAAGAGGCAAGTGAGATGCAAAAGCAGGCAGGAAACGTACAGAAAGAGGGAAGACGAGTGCAGAAAGAGACAACAGGGGTGCAGAAAGAAGCAAATGAGGTGCAGAAAGAGGCAACAGACGTGCAGAAAGAGGGAAGAGAGGTACAGAAAAAGGCAAGAAAAGTGCAGAAACAGGCAAAAGAGGAACATTAAGAGACACCAGGGGTGCAGAAAGAAGCAAGACAGGTGCAGAAAGAAGCATGGAAAGTGCAGAATGAAGCAACAGGGATGCAGAAAGAGGCAAGAGAGGTGCACAAAGAGGCGAGAGAGTTAAAGAAAGAGGCAAGTGAAGTGCAGAAGGAGGCAAGAGAACTGCAGAAAGAAACAATAGAGGTGCAGAAAGAGGCAAGTGAGATGCAAAAGCAGGCAGGAAACGTACAGAAAGAGGGAAAACGAGTGCAGAAAGAGACAACAGGCGTGCAGAAAGAAGCAAATGAGGTGCAGAAAGAGGCAACAGACGTGCAGAAAGATGGAAGAGAGGTGCAGAAAAAGGCAAGAAAAGTGCAGAAACAGGCAAAAGAGGTACATTAAGAGATACCAGGGGTGCAGAAAGAAGCAAGACAGGTGCAGAAAGAAGCATGGAAAGTGCAGAATGAAGTAACGGGTGCAGAAAGAGGCAAGAGAGGTGCACAAAGAGGTGAGAGAGTTACAGAAAGAGGCAAGTGAAGTGCAGAAGGAGGCAAAAGAACTGCAGAAAGAGGCAATAGAGGTGTAGAAAGAGGCAAGTGAGATGTAAAAACAGGCAGGAAAGGTACAGAAAGAGAGAAGACGAGTGCAGAAAGAGACAACAAGGGTGCAGAAAGAAGCAAATTAGGTGCAGAAAGAGGCAACAGACGTGCAGAAAGAGGGAAGAGGACTGCAGAAAAAGGCAAAAAAAGTACAGAAAGAGACAAAAGAGGTACATAAAGAGACAACAGGGGTGCAGAAAGAAGCAAGACAGGTGCTGAAAGAAGCATGGAAAGTGCAGAATGAAGCAACAGTGCTGCCGAAAGAGGCAAGAGAAGTGTAGAAAGGAGCAAGCGAGGTGCAGAAAGAGCCAACAGAGGTGCAAAAAGAGGCAAGAGAGGTGCAGAAACAGTCAAGACAACTGCACAAAGAGGAAAGAGAATTGCTGAAAGAAGCAACAGAGGTGTAGAAAGAAGCAAGAAAAGTGCAAAAACAGGCAGAAAAAGTTACGGAAAGAGGGAAGGCGAGTGCAGAAAGTGACAACAGGGGAGGAGAAAGAAGCAAGGAGGTGCAGAAAGAGGCAACAGACGTGCAGAAAGAGGGAAGAGAGGTGCAGAAAAAGGCAAGAAAATTGCAGAAAGAGGCAAAAGAGGTTCATAAAGCGACAGAGAGGGTGCAGAAAGAAGCAAGACAGGTGCAGAAAGAATCATGGAAAGTGCAGAATGAAGCAACAGGGATGCACAAAGAGGCAAGAGAGGTGCACAAAGAGGCGAGAGAGTAACAGAGAGAGGAAAGTGAAGTACAGAAGGAGGCAAGAGAACTGCAGAAAGAGGCAATAGAGGTGCAGAAAGAGCCAAGTGAGATGCAAAAACAGGCAGGAAAGGTACAGAAAGAGGGAAGACGAGTGCAGAAAGAGACAACAGGGGTGCGGAAAGAAGCAAACGACTTGCAGAAAGAGGCAACAGACGTGCAGAAAGATGGAAGAGAGGTGCAGAAAAAGGCAAGAAAAGTGCAGAAAGAGGCAAAAGAGGTACATAAAGAGACACCAGGTGTGCAGAAAGAAGCAAGACAGTTGCAGAAAGAAGCATGGAATGTACAGAATGAAGCAACAGGGGTGCAGAAAGAGGCAAGAGAAGTGTAGAAAGGAGCAAGTGAGGTGAAGAAAGATCCAACAGAGGTGCAAAGAGAGGCAAGAGAGGTGCAGAAACAGGCAAGAGAAGTGCACAAAGAGGCAAGAGAATTGCTGAAAGAAGCAACAGAGGTGTAGAAAGAAGCAAGAAAAGTGCAGAAAGAGGCAAGTGAGATGGAAAAACAGGCAGGAAAGGTACAGAAAGAGGGAAGACGAGTGCAGAAAGAGACAACAGGGGTGCAGAAAGAAGCAAATGAGGTGCAGAAAGAGGCAACAAACGTGCAGAAAATGGAAGAGAACTGCAGAAAAAGGCAAGAAAAGTGCAGAAAGAGGCAAAAGAGGTACATAAAGAGACAACAGGGGTGCAGAAAGAAGCAAGACAGGTGCAGAAAGAATCATGGAAAGTGCAGAATGAAGCAACAGGGATGCAGAAAGAGGCAAGAGAGGTGCACAAAGAGGCGAGAGAGTTACAGAGAGAGGCAAGTGGAGTGCAGAGGGAGGCAAGAGAACTGCAGTAAGAGGCAATAGAGGTGCAGAAAGAGGCAAGTGAGATGCAAAAACAGGCAGGAAAGGTATAGAAAGAGGGAAGACGAGTGCAGAAAGAGACAACAGGGGTGCAGAAAGAAGCAAATGAGGTGCAGAAAGAGGCAACAGATGTGCAGAAAGAGGGAAGAGAGGTGCAGAAAAAGGCAAGAAAAGTGCAGAAACAGGCAAAAGATGTACATTAAAAGACACCAGGGGTGCAGAAAGAAGCAAGACAGGTGCATAAAGAAGCATGGAAAGTGCAGAGTGAAGCAACATGGGTCCAGAAAGAGGCCAGAGAAGTGTAGAAAGGAGCAAGTGAGGTGCAGAAAGAGCCAACAGAGGTGCAAAAATAGACAAGGGAGGTGCATAAACAGGCATGTGAAGTGCACAAAGAGGCAAGAGAATTGCTGAAAGAAGCAACAGAGGTGTAGAAAGAAGCAAGAAAAGTGCAGAAAGAGGCAAGTGAGGTGCAGAAACAAGCAAGAGAAGTGCACAAAGAGGCAAGAGAATTGCTGAAAGAAGCAACAGAGATGAAGAAAGAAGCAAGGCAAGTGAGATGCAAAACCAGACAGGAAAGGTACAGAAAGAGGGAAGACGAGTGCAGAAAGAGACAACAGGGGTACAGAAAGAAGCAAATGAGGTGCAGAAAGAGGCAACAGACGTGTAGAAATATGGAAGAGAACTGCAGAAAAAGGCAAGAAAAGTGCAGAAAGAGGCAAAAGAGGTACATAAAGAGACAACAGGGGTGCAGAAAGAAGCAAGACCGGTGCAGAAAGAAGCATGGAAAGTGCAGAATGAAGCAACAGGGGTACAGAAAGAGGCAAGGGAGGTGCACAAAGAGGCGAGAGAGTTACAGAAAGAGGCAAGTGACATGCAGAAGGAGGCAAGAGAACTGCAGAAAGAGGCAATAGAGGTGCAGAAAGAGGCAAGTGAGATGTAAAAACAGGCAGGAAAGGTACAGAAAGAGGGAAGACGAGTGCACAAAGAGACAACAAGGGTGCAGAAAGAAGCAAATGAGGTGCAGAAAGAGGCAACAGACGTGCAGAAAGAGGGAAGAGAACAGCAGAAAAAGGCAAGAAAAGTGCAGAAAGAGACAAAAGGGGTACATAAAGAGACACCAGGGGTGCAGAAAGAACACAGGTGCAGAAAGAAGCATGGAAAGTGCAGAATGAAGCAACAGGGGGTGCAGAAAGAGGCAAGAGAAGTGCAGAAAGGAGCAAGTGAGGTGCAGAAAGAGCCAACAGAGGTGGAAAAAGAGGCAAGTGAGGTGCAGAAACAGGCAAGAGAAGTGCACAAAGAGGCAAGAGAATTGCTGAAAGAAGCAACAGAGGTGTAGAAAGAAGGAAGATAAGTGCAGAAAGAGGCAAATGAGATGCAAAAACAGGCAGGAAAGGTACAGAAAGAGGGAAGACGAGTGCAGAAAAAGACAACAGGGGTGCAGAAAGAAGCAAATGAGGTGCAGAAAGAGGCAACAGACGTGCAGAAAGATGGAAGAGAACTGCAGAAAAAGGCAAGAAAAGTGCAGAAAGAGGCAAAAGAGGTACATAAAAAGACAACAGGGGTGCAGAAAGAAGCAAGACAGGTGCATAAAGAAGCATGGAAAGTGCAGAATGAAGCAACAGGGATGCAGAAAGAGGCATGAGAGGTGCACAAAGAGGCGAGAGAGTTACAGAAAGAGGCAAGTGAAGTGCAGGAGGAAAGAGAACTGCAGAAAGAGGCAATAGAGGTGCAGAAAGAGGCAAGTGAGATGCAAAAGCAGGCAGGAAACATACAGAAAGAGGGAAGACGAGTGCAGAAAGAGACAACAGGGGTGCAGAAAGAAGCAAATGAGGTGTAGAAAGAGGCAACAGACCTGCAGAAAGAGGGAAGAGAGGTGCAGAAAAAGGCAAGAAAAGTGCAGAAACAGGCAACAGAGGTACATTAAGACACACCAGGGGTGCAGAAAGAAGCAAGACAGGTGCAGAAAGAAGCATGGAAAGTGCAGAATGAAGCAACATGGGTGCAGAAAGATGCAAGAGAAGTGTAGAAAGGAGCAAGTGAGGTGCAGAAAGAGCCAACAGAGGTGCAAAAAGAGGCAAGGGGGGTGCATAAACAGGCAAGAGAAGTGCACAAAGAGGCAAGAGAATTGCTGAAAGAAGCAACAGAGGTGTAGAAAGAAGCAAGAAAAGTGCAGAAAGAGGCAAGTGAGGTGAAGAAACAAGCAAGAGAAGTGCACAAAGAGGCAAGAGAATTGCTGAAAGAAGCAACAGAGGTGAAGAAAGAAGCAATAAAAGTGCAGAAAGAGGCAAGTGAGATGCAAAAACAGGCAGGAAAGGTACAGAAAGAGGGAAGACGAGTGCAGAAAGAGACAACAGGGGTGTAGAAAGAAGCAAATGAGGTGCAGAAAGAGGCAACCGACGTGCAGAAAGATGGAAGAGAACTGCAGAAAAAGGCAAGAAAAGTGCAGAAAGAGGCAAAAGAGGTACATAAAGAGACAACAGGGGTGCAGAAAGAAGCAAGACAGGTGCAGAAAGAAGCATGGAAAGTGCAAAATGAAGCAACAGGGGTGCAGAAAGAGGCAAGTGATGTGTAGAAAGGAGCAAGTGAGGTGCAGAAAGAGCCAACAGAGGTGCAAAAAGAGGCAAGAGAGGTGCAGAAACAGGCAAGACAAGTGCACAAAGAGGCAAGAGAATTGCTGAAAGAAGCAACAGAGGTGTAGAAAGAAGCAAGAAAAGTGCAGAAAGAGGCAAGTGAGATGCAAAAACAGGCAGGAAAGGTACAGAAAGAGGGAAGGCAAGTGTAGAAAGAGACAACAGGGGTGCAGACAGAAGCAATGAGGTGCAGAAAGAGGCAACAGACATGCAGAAAGTGGGAAGAGAGGTACAGAAAAAGGCAAGCAAAGTGCAGAAAGAGGCAAAAGAGGTACATAAAGAAACAACAGGGGTGCAGAAAGAAGCAAGAAAGGTGCAGAAAGAAGCATGGAAAGTGCAGAATGAAGCAACAGGGATGCAGAAAGAGGCAAGAGAGGTGCACAAAGAGGCGAGAGAGTTACAGAAAGAGGCAAGAGAACTGCAGAAAGAGGCAATAGTGGTGCAGAAAGAGGCAAGTGAGATGCAAAAACAGGCTGGAAGTGGTGCTTGATTCAAGCAGGATTTACGCCCTGCATGGTGCCATCATCTGGATCACGGGTTCTTGTCTCAGGACCTGCTTCTTCCAGCCTTTCTTTTTGTGCCTTCTCTCCTGTGGACCTACCCAGTTCCCTTAAAATTTTAAAGGGTCTGAAGTCTGGCTCGCCAGTCGATCCCTGTGCTGCCAGGCTGATGGCAGCAGTTGGAGAGATCATTAATCCCGAGGTGAACACCATCATAAACTATTCTCTTCATGAGGCCCTAGTGCCGGACGGTTGGAAGCAAGCAAAAATTCTTCCCTTGCTCAAAAAGCCATCCCTTGATCCTCTGACGCCTGGTAACTATCGCCCCATCTCGCTGTTGCCTTTTCTTGCCAAAGTCTGTGAGAAGGTGGTTACCAGACAACTGACTGAGTTTGTCAAAAAGGCTGAGGTTCTACATCCGGCACAATCTGGGTTTCGGTCCACCTATAGCACTGAATTCACCATGGTGGAAATCTCTGAGGCTATTCGGGAGTGTTTGGGCGCCGGCGGGAGACAACAGGGGTGCAGAAAGAAGCAAACGAGGTGCAGAAAGAGGCAACAGACGTGCAGAAAGAGGGAAGAGAGGTGCAGAAAAAGGCAAGAAAAGTGCAGAAAGAGGCAAAAGAGGTACATAAAGAGACACCAAGGGTGCAGAAAGAAGCAAGACAGGTGCAGAAAGAAGCATGGAAAGTGCAGAATGAAGCAACAGGGGTGCAGAAAGAGGCAAGAGAAGTGTAGAAAGGAGCAAGTGAGGTGCAGAAAGAGCCAACAGAGGTGCAAAAAGAGGCAAGAGAGGTGCAGAAACAGGCAAGACAAGTGCACAAAGAGGCAAGAGAATTACTGAAAGAAGCAATAGAGGTGTAGAAAGAAGCAAAAAAGTGCAGAAAGAGGCAAGTGAGATGCAAAAACAGGCAGGAAAGGTACAGAAAGAGGGAAGACCAGTGCAGAAAGAGACAACAGGGGTGCAGAAAGAAGCAAATGAGGTGCAGAAAGAGGCAACAGACGTGCAGAAAGACGGAAGAGAACTGCAGAAAAAGGCAAGAAAAGTGCAGAAAGAGGCAAAAGAGGTACATAAAGAGACACAAGGGGTGCAGAAAGAAGCAAGACAGGTGCAGAAAGAAGCATGGAAAGTGCAGAATGATCAACAGGGGTGCAGAAAGAGGCCAGAGAAGTGTAGAAAGGAGCAAGTGAGGTGCAGAAAGAGCCAACAGAGGTGCAAAAAGAGGCAAGAGAGGTGCAGAAACAGGCAAGAGAAGTGCACAAAGAGGCAAGAGAATTGCTGAAAGAAGCAACAGAGGTGTAGAAAGAAGCAAGAAATGTGCAGAAAGAGGCATGTGAGATGCAAATACAGGCAGGAAAGGTACAGAAAGAGGGAAGACGAGTGCAGAAAGGGACAACAGGGGTGTAGAAAGAAGCAAATGAGGTGCAGAAAGAGGCAACAGACGTGCAGAAAGAGGGAAGAGAGGTGCAGAAAAAGGCAAGAAAAGTGCAGAAACAGGCAAAAGAGGTACATTAAGAGACACCAGGGGTGCAGAAAGAATCAAGACAGGTGCAGAAAGAATCATGGAAAGTGCAGAATGAAGCAACAGGGGTGCAGAAAGAGGCAAGAGAAGTGTAGAAAGGAGCAAGTGAGGTGCAGAAAGAGCCAACAGAGGTGCAAAAAGAGACAGAGCTGCGTTGTAGAGAGGTGTAAAAAGGGGCGTGGCCTCGGACCACCTCTGTGCAACGCAGCTCTGTGGCGCTTACTGGAGGTACCTGGTGGGCTAGTTGGCCCCCAGGGACCCTCAGGATTGAAGGGGACTTAATCCCCCAATTTAAAATGCGCCAGACAAATCACATCCACCACAACTCTCTGCCTCCACAACCCCTACCCTTGACTCTCCTCATCCCCAGTCTGCGCAAACACTCTGCCTGATTGCCCTTGACCTCTTCCCTACCCAAAGTGACCGACCCCCTTCCAAACCTAAAAAGAAGGCCCTGCCACCTCTACCATACCCATCCACAACAACCGCCAATAAACAAACCCAGCCCCCTACTAAAACCCAACCAGACCCCAAGGAACCCACAAAAGGAAAGCTCCCCATGTTGTCAAAGCCCCACCCCCTCCTAAAAACCAAAGATCATCTTCCCTATCCTTCCCCAGTACTTCTACGGGGAAGAAAAGTAAGCCTAAAAAAGTCCCCCATCCCTATTCCCTTCACCACCCTTCATAGTTACAACATTCCCAAGATTTTGAAACCCAGCCCCCACCCAACTGAATCCTGCTCTCCCACTGACCAAGCCAACACTCCCAATCCTGAGCCCAGCCCTTCCAAGGACCAACCCAGTCCACCATAGTTTTGTTCTTTTGGTGCCTGGCCTGCACCCTAGATGCCCCTTCCGAGGGAGGCATCCCTTTGCATTTTATCTGAAGGCTAGTTTTAATGGGCAACCACAACATGGACTTTTGGACTGCCCATTGGCCTTTGTTTTCTACAGTTCAGATATTGAGGCTGAATAAAGCACTTACTTGTTTTGTTATTCCTGTGTCCATCCATTGCTACTGATGTTAACTGTTAACTGTTATTCCTGTGTAATTTCCATCTTTCCATCTTTCTCTTGCTCATTCTTTCTTTGTGTCTTTTTCTCTGTCTTGCTCTGTGTCAAAATCTAATTTGGAAAAACAAGTGCTGCTACCCAAAAATGAGCACCGGTCGGCTTCACCTACAACCACAGATTCTATTTAAGCACCCCCTCTGGAGGACTGAGACATGGCAGCATGGCATTTCCATTGTTTATCCTGAAGTTGTAGCTGAAAATTTTAGCTGCTCCTTTTAATGGCCAAAGTTTACTGGCAATACAAAACCAATCCATATTATTACCTAGGATGTTGCAATTCCATAGGACTGGTAGCTGTATTGTTATCAGCCACATGAAAACTAAAGTAGGTTTGTGAGACTGTGGTAAGGTGCCAAATTCATCCCAGCAACAAAGCACTCTTGGTGGTTCTGAAATCTAGCCCTGCCTGGATGACCTTTTGATGCTAAAACGGAAGGCTTAATTGGGAGATTGGGAGATTGGCAACATTATGGTCTAATAAACCATTTACAAGATATATTTTGTACAGTGCACACCCTGAATTGAATTATATCAAGGTGATCTCGAATGTGATGGTAATGGAAACAGAGGTACAGAGTAGAAAAGCAATCACCGGTGGGACAAATTCACAAATGTAAAGTTGGCCAAACGTCTAACTTAGACCGAGTTACTATGAATAAAGTTAGACTTTTGGTCTAAGTTAGAATTTTGGTCTAACTTTACCCTGAGGACCTGATTCACAAAGATAAAGTTAGACCAAAAGTCTAACTGAGACAACAAGTCTAACTTTGCCACTTTTCAGTATTCTTAAAGGTAAGTTACAACAAGTACATCTAGAGTTCTGATCTAAGTTATACTTTTGGTCAAACTTTACCTTTGTGAGTACCTGAAAAGTAGTAAAGTTGTATTTTTGGTCAAAGTTAGACCTTTATGAATCAGGCCCTATAGTCAGACAGTTTTTGCGAGCAGGGAAGCAAAGATTGATTTAAGTTCCTGATTACACATTGTGCAGTTCACTCACTAGATGGGTACTGCTTTCTTTCCTCTTTCTGCTTTGATGACAATTTTATTTGTGGCTGGCCAAAAAGGCAAGTCAGTTGTCTTGTACATCCTATGGAAGACTGTTAGTGTTGTTATAAGTGGAGCAGTCCTTCTAACAAAATCTCTTATGTCCCCCAAAAAATAGATGGCTGTAAGAAATGGGGTTAACAGTTGCGAGTGCTGGAAGCCCCACTCAAAAAATAAACACAATCTTTGCTTGGATGAACCACCTAAAACACTAAATAAACCTGTGCTCAACCGTCTGGTAGCTTGGCAAAAAGCAGTCAGGCTTAATGTAGAAGCAATATGTAAAGTATTTATGTAGCACACAAACAATTATAAAGTCAAAACAACGCAAGAAAAATCCCAAACCAATTTAGAAGAATAGAATAATTTCAATGAATAACATGATACCAGAATGACAAACATTCAATCAGTAGCACCAGAGATATTAAAGTTTACAGTTTTAGGTGAAAATAGTAGGCCTGGGCGGTAAATTCCGTTCCGCTCGCGGAATTTGCGGAATTTTGGTAATTTCGCGTTCCGCGGAGAACGCGGAATTGCCAAAAATTCCGCAATCCGCGACTTCGCGGAATTATTTGCTTGTTCGCGCTTTCAAAATGCGTGTTCACGAGATATTTCTCCCCGAGCACGCAAACAGCGTTCGCGAACAGGAAAAAAGCATCGCGAACAGGCGGAACAAGCAATTCCGCGTGTTCGCGGAACTTTTGCGTGCTCGCGGAGTTTTTTACCGTTTCGCTGTGCTTTGCGTAGCGCGACTACGCAAATTCCGCCCACCCCTAGAAAATAGCACCAAGAAGCACAGAGCACCACTCTTGGTTATTTGGTAGGGACGCGCCACCATGAACTCCAATTCCGATCAGCCTTAGTGGCAGGAGCTGCAATTGTGACCTGTGACCCTCGCCCTGTTCCGCTGCTGTTTCGTGCCGGGAGGTGCTTATAAGGGGCTCCTACCTCCCGCAACGCGGGACGCGCCACCAGGAACTCCAATTCCCATCAGCCTTAGCGGCAGGAGCCGCAATTGTGACCTGTGATCCTCGCCCTGTTCCGCTGCTGTTTCGCGCCGGGAGGCGCTCATAAGGGGCTCCTACCTCCCGCAACGCGGGACGCGCCACCAGGAACTCCAATTCCCATCAGCCTTAGCGGCAGGAGCCACAATTGTGACCTGTGACCCTCGCCCTGTTCCGCTGCTGTTTCGCACCGGGAGGCGCTCATAAAGGGCTCCTTCCTCCCGCAATGCGGAACGCGTGCGGGCCGCGCCCGGGCAAAGCCCGGGCCAAGAGTGGGCCGTCCTTGCCCGTCATTGACAGGAAGAGGCAGGGCAGGGCCGCCCCCCTTTCATTTGGCCCATGGACTGAGGACATTTCACCAGGATAGTTCCTTTGTGGTGAGGTACTGTGTCCATCAAATTTTTGCATTATACCTTGTGGCGCTTGAAAGTTCTGGTTCTATGCAGAACTCTGCTCTAACCCCTACATTGACCCATCACCTTGAACCTGTGTGCCAACGTTGTTTGATTATCAACTGGATATTGTCAGCTCAGAGCCATATAGTTGAGCTGCAGTGGGCAGGGTTAGCTTGCCTTCTTTCGTTGCCAGCTAGAAGTGCAGGAAGATGGGGAAAAGAAAATCAATGGAGGGGAGTGGGAGCAGTGGGGTGGGGTGGTAACGGTCGGGCAGATAAAGGAAAAAAGGTGAGGAAGTCACAGAAGTACGCAGGTAATAACTGTGTCTTAGACCGAATAGATACTCTCATTAGTGAATGTGAAAATATCCTAGAGGTCGACCCATCTACATACTCTACGCAATCCAGCCCTGATAAAGCCCCTCACCGGCCTTCTTACCCCACCAATCCTAGTTCTAGCAGCTGTCCTATCATCCCAGCAATATTCCATAAACCAATTAGAAAAAGGGTCCCCGCAGCCAACACAGAGGGAAACTCTGAGGTAAATCCAGATGTAGAGGGAATCTGCCATTCTTCCACCCCTCCCCCTGGTACCATCCCACATTAGTCGGGACCCGTTATTTCTTGTGTAAATAGGTTTTTACCCTTGCTGGACCTGCCTGACGAAGACAGGGAAGACAGGCCCGAGCTACCCCCGACTCCGACTCCTTGCAGAGGGATAGGCCCTAAGCCTAACCTAGAACTTCAGGAAACACATCATCTTATTAATACCCTCAGAATCGAAATAGGGGCTATGAAATCTTTGATTGAGGGCCTTACTTCCCTGGTCAATCGTCTAGTGCAAAAGGATTTGTCTCAGTCCTGACCACAGAGCCCCAATCCTAAGACTGGTCATATCCAACAGCCCCGACAGGTCAATCATACTGGACGAGAGTCTGCTGCACATGGCATAGGTACCCGCTCTACTGGTTCCAACCTACCCCTTCCCGTGGGACCACCTCACAAGCCAGTGCCACCCCCCCCCAGGCGGCCAAGCGCCCAACCAATCCCAGCAATAGCCATCTAAACGCCCATCATAACACATCACCAATACAGGGCCAACCATTACGCTCCAGACCTATTTTCTTATCTCATGCCCAACACACAATATGCAGTACTCAACACAGGTCGAACCAGTGAAATATTTTTAACTCGGTCGTAGCACCTAAAATCTATATGGTTAATGTGCCCAAGCTTGGCTCTGGAAATGGGTTTGAAAATGCAGACTCTCTGACCAACAAATTCATTCATTGGATTCGCCAAGTTCGGGGTTGCCGTTCAGTTATACGGGATGACATTACCAGGGCTCGGAGGTTTGCTTCTCCCACCAATCCGCTAGATCATATTGAGCTCACCCTGAAAGGGGTTGATCTGGCGGAAAACCTTCTTGCCCTGGAATTTTGCACCTGCCCGCCTGAAACATCCTCTATGCAATTTAGGCAGTTTCCATTTGTCAGCCAGTGCAGTGGCCCTGCTAGGCAAACATACTTTTTTGGCAGGAAGCTCCCCAGTGGATGCAAACGATTGACTACGGAGTGAGCCCCGACTGCTTCTGGAATCTCATATTGCTCCTCTAACCTGTACTACCCCCACTCCTAGTATCCCGATACCACCTATTGGTGACAATCAGATGCCTAGAATTACATCAGCTATATCCCTCCTTAATGAAGAGAAGCGGGTTACCAGTGGCAAGTTATTTAATACATCGGCTGGGCAATCGGCATCTTGTCTTACTTCAAGCAAGCTGGCTGTAATATCATGGAACATTGCAGGATTGAGGTCTAAGGTCACTTCTCCTGACTGGCTCACTTTCATCGAATGTCATGGAATTTGCCTCTTTCAGGAGACTTGGCTGGTGGACCCCCTTCACTGTATAGGTTATTTAAATTATCATATTCCAGCTACTAGTGGGGGGAAAAGCCGTTCATCGGGGGGATTGACAATTTGGGTTCGCCAAGCAATCGGCTATAACATCCAGGTGCTCCCAACACAGAGTAGGGATATCCTTGCAATCAGGCTGATGATGGGCCTGAAAGGAAACACTGACATCTATAACGTTTATGCAAGAGGCCTAAATGGGGGGAAGAAGTCAGAAGTCCTGGCGACTCTCGACGATCTTCCATACCTGCACACCCGGGATTCCCAAGTCCTAATTGCTGGAGATTGTAATTCGACCTTTGAGCCCCTTGCCACTGATGAGTACGACCTCACATGTGAGGAAGATACTCAGTGGGGCATCCCTAAACTGGATCTAGTACCCATAAAAAAGTGGACGGATGCAGCAATGCAAATTAACTCCATTTTCCTGGTTATTTTGTCATGCTGGAGTGAGGGAAAGTCAAAAGTTCAGGCTGAGTCCGATGGAGCGCGGACACAGGGACCAGGTTAGCACTGCTGAAGAGTTGCCTTCTCAAGACTGGCACAAAGGGTACTGTTCGTATTGGCGGAGTCTGTGAGTAGGAGACTTTTGATATTAAGAGCAGGTCAAGCGCCATGGACGGTCATTGCTGTAGCATAAAGCGCCAGTCATTGCTGGAGCTTTGAGCTGGTTGATCATTGTGGATGGTTGCTGTCAGCACGAAGTGTAGGTCAAACAATTCTGTTGGCATGAGGAGCAGGCCTCATTGGAGCTTTGCATTGGTGGTCAATGAGGGGGCTTGATTCTTGTGAAAAGATCACTTTGCACTTACAAGGAGCCCAAACTTCAGGTTTTTCACCTTTTCTTGAGGAAAGGTTTTCATAGATGCAAGCCAAGACTCCAGGACCTGGGGTCACCTCTTAGGATTAGGCCTCATGCCAGCAGAGGCCAGCAGCAGGGATCAGGCAGATCCAGACACGTCCAATTGGTACTTGTCAGCTGGGCAGTTGCGGGGAGGCCTCTGGATGCTTGTTGTGTCTCTGTGGCTCACACAGGAGGTCAGCTAACTGACCATTGGAGTCACTCCGGGTAGCCTGGGATCAAGGCAAATCAGGTATAATTGTTCTCCTTCAGACACTAAGGCAAACCTTCAGGCAGCAAGGCAGTCCTTCTGACAACAGTGCAGTCCTTCATTTGACTCTTCCACAGGTCTAGGAGTGTTCTGATGAGAGGATATGAAGGTACCCTTTTCATACCTGGTGTCAGCCTTTGAGTGGGGCAATTCCCTGACCTATGAAAATGATCCTGGTCAGTTTTCACGTTCCCCATCTGAAGATAACACTTGTTAAATGTAATAAGGTAACCTAGTGTTAGTCTAGGGGAAAATAGTTTTTCTTTTACTGTGAGGGTGGGTAAAACCTAAGCATGCATGCCCTCATTTTTAAATACCATACACCCTGCCCTGGGACCCTTTAAGGCCTACCCTGGGGTGGCATAAGTATTTAAAAGGCAGGTGTTAGAAATGGGATTTCTGGTTGGCTAGAGTATGCACCTAAGCCAGGCAGAACCCACCACTCTAGTCAGGGCAAGGGAGTTACACACTGAAGATAACCCCTGCTCACCCCCTTGGTAGCTTGATAGAGCAGTCAGGCTTATCCCAGAGGCAATGTGTAAAGCGTTTGCACAACACACTCACACAGCAGCAACAAACTAGACACACCACAAAAGAAACTCCACACAAGGTTATATAAAAATAACCTTTGTGTTATCCATAAAAACACAGTAGAACCCAATCACATACGTTACACTGTGCCACTGGCACTAGTCATGACTTCTCAGGGATTACATAAATCACCAGGCCAATCGGGCCACTGTCATAACATCATCAGGGTGACCAGTAACTACTGGTAGGATCACACTTAGCATAAAATCCTATGTATAAACATCATCAGCAGTGCACTATAGTAAATACCTGTAGAGTGCACACATTCTAATTCCACCAACATGTGATGAGGACATCACCTTGTAATATGCGAACACATTAGGCCAACATCACATAAGGGAATCATATCCTCCCAATACCATCATGACAACGTAGGGTACAGTATCACTGCACTCCTATTATACTCATAGGGTAAACCTTATCCACAGTGTGTAACACAGAAACCTCTGTGCCCCTATTACAGGGAATGCGGAAACCCCTCTTCCCCTCGTAGACTCCTGGGCTACCTGCCCACCTAAAACAAAGAATGTAGTACTGTTGAGAAGCTTCCTCCCTACTTGGGAATCAGGGGCCACTGCTGAGGTTCCACCCCCGCAGTGTCCCCACACCAAACAAGGGTCCTCAAGGTACATGCACCAATGACCCGGCACCCTCCAAAGGGTAAGCACCAACACGGGGGCGTACGGGCTTTCCGTGGCTGCAGGACGTCTTTGCTGTGCCCCTCGCAGCTACCAGTCACTGAGCCGGCCTGCGATGGGCTAAAAAAAAAAGAATGGTAACGGCTGCGAACGGGAGAAGCAGCTGCCGTAACCAAGGCAGCTTGCTCCGGTCCTTGACTTGCTCCCCAGTGGGCTCTCACCAGACTCCTCAGCTCCTCGCTGCTCTCAGTAGCAGGAGGTGTGAGTCACCGGTCAGCCACTCCCAATGCTCCACCAATGCTCCCTCTTCACTCTCACCACCATAGTGAGGGCGTGGCGCGGCTTGATTTCCGCGGTCCTTCCCGTCGGCCCGATGCGGCTGGGGCGGTCAAGGACGAGGTTCTGACTCCCGGGTCCTGGGACTGCTATTGGGCGGTGCACCAGCCCCTGGGGAATCCTTTGCACACTGGGATTCCTCTCCACGAAGGGGGCACCAAAGTAGATGCCTGCTTGTGCCCCGGGAGCACCAAGGAGCACGCAGCTCACCAGGGCACTGCTTGCAACGAGATAAGGGAATCCAAGTGCTCTCAAGCACTGTGCTTGGTTCCCTGTAGTGCCTGACAGTCTCGACATAAGGTACAGCTGTTAGGGCAGCCCCAGGCGTGCTCAGCACGTGCCGATGCCAGCAGGCAGAAAACACCGGCTGCTTTCAGCATCACAGGCCATTAGTAAGACTGAGGCTGGATCAGGGAGGGAATTACCCAGTCCCCAGGGAATACTGGAGGCACCAACAACAGGGCTCAGAGAGGCCAGCACAAAGGTCTCTAGCAGCAGTGGCAGTCCTTCTCTCCACCCATCAGGCAGCAGGTCAGCACTCCAAGCAATGGAGTCCAATGGCGGTTCCTCCTGGAAGTCTGTAGAGTCAGCAGTGTATGCCCCAGTCTCACGCAGTCTCTTCTTCACCAAGCCAGCTCTCCCACATGGGGTCACAGCCCCAGTACTTATAGGGCACTTGTCTTGGTTCTCCCCTGGCCCAGGGTTCTGAGCCCAGTCCAAACCAGTTCTGGGGGGCACTTAAAAATATCTTTACAGTGCACAACCCTCCCCATTGTAAGTGTAAGCCCTGGCCCCGGACACATCACAGGGGGGTGGAGCCATCATTGTGGAAGGCAGGCACAGCCCTATTCAGGTACAGGTGCTACTCCTCACACCACTCCAAATGCAGACCAGGCCTATTCAGCCTAGCGCTGACTCATCCAGACTCTCTGGAGCCACTGCACCTCCCCAGCCCCTGTCACTCCAAGGCCGGACAGTCAATACACAACAGGCAGACACAAAGACACATAGCCCACAGAAATGCCTACTTCTAAAAGTGGCATTTCTAAAATAGTGATAATAAATCCGCGAACACCAATACGCAGCATATATCACCACTATTCCAACATACCAAACTTGATCACGCTACCCCTCTCATGTCAGGAATTACCACTGAAGCACATATCAGGGAATCCCCAATGCATCCCTATGAGACGGCAGCCTCACAGCAGTGAGAAACCAAATATGCTGTTTGTCACTACCAGGACATGCCACACAGTTAAGGCACATGTCCTACCTTTTACCTACACCACACCCTGCCCATAGGGCTAGCTAGGGCCTACCTTAGGGGTGACTGATATGTGGTAAAAGGGGAGTCATAGACGTGGCAACCACTTTATATGCCACGTCACAGCAGCAGTAAACTGCGCGCGCAGACCCTGCAGTGGCAGAGGCCTGAGACAGGTTTAAAAGGCTACTCTGGTGGGTGGTGCAAGCAGCGTTGCAAGCCCACTAGTAGCATTTAATTTACTGGCTCTGGGTATATGAAATACCACTGTACAAGAGACTGACAGGTAACTTAAATATGCCAAACAGGTGTAGACCGATCTTACCAAGTTTACCATAGAGAGCACATGCACTTCAGCACTGAACGGCAGTGATAAAGTGCCCAGAGTCCTAAAACCACCAACAACAGGTCAGAAAAAATACAGGAGGTAGGCAAAAGGTTCTGGGATGACCCTGCAAAAACGGCCAAGTCCAACAGCAGGTTTGACCCAGCAAAACGTTTATTTTGCCAGTTTCAATTGGCAGTTTAAAACATGCACTGCAGTCTACAGTGGTAGGCCTGATGCATGTTTTAAAAGGCTATCTTGTGGGTGGTACAATGAGGGCTGCTGCCCACTAGTAGCAATTAATTTACAGACCCTGGGTACAGGTAGTATCATTTACTAGATACTTACAAGTGACTTAAATGTGCCAATTAGGTGTAGGGCAATTTTACCATGTTTTAAGGAGGTTGCAGTGGTTAGCAGGGATAAAGTGCAAATAGTCATAATGCCAGCAAAAACAAGTTCGGCAAGGTAAGGTAACGATGGCAAAATCTTTGAGGGACTACCACACCAAGGATGTCAGGTCTAAAATTGGCTATCCCTAGAAATGTATGCAGATAAGTCAGCTTTTTCCATAGAGCTGCAGTACAGTTTTGTTCGGATCAGGCCACATTCCTGGACCATATGACCACAGAAGGCAAGATCAGATTTGTCCACCTCAATTGCTTGATGTTGAGAATGAAACCTGCATCAATAAGACAGATACACACAAACTTCAATCAGCAATAGAATATTAAAGATATGATCAAAACTCATGTTGAGTAATACTTATATTCATTACTCATTGGCAACATTAGTCGAGCGCTATGCTTTTGTGGGAAAGTACTACTCAACTTTATCTAAACACTTCCTTATGACCACAGTGACTCTGTACTGTCAAGGTTTATGACAATGAGACTTTCCTGTGGTTTCAGGCTATACAATCCTACAGTTTCTTACAGGGCTACCAGCTATAAGATGAGATTCTCAAAGCTTTACTTCGTAGTCACATTATACATCTCCTTCTATGAATTCGATCTGATGGTCTCTGAACTTTTGTGATGTACAGTGTAAAGAAACCTCCATTATCTCTAAGTTGTTAAAACAGTGGAACATTGACATTTCACCTGAAACACTATGTGCCTTAGGGCCCACCTTTCTTGAAGCAGGAATTCTGTTGAAGGGAAATTGTTTCACTGAAACCCATTTCCAGCTTCAGATACCTGGAAAGTCTCCAAGCATATGCCTGAAATATGTCATAGGTAATTCTCAAATTATAAATTACCCCTGGGGTCGCATGTATGAAGGCCAAGGCCAAGTACACCCACATCAATCTTCAACTCTTGGCCTATTTTGAGATCGATAGATATGATAGCAGTGTACACCCTGATGTATACATGCATAGCAGCGGCAGAGTCAATAAACGCAATATTTATGTACACTGTTATCTATGCACGCACAATGATGTCAATACCAGTAAATGCAAAATCAATGTATGCTGTAACCTATTAACGCACAGTGATGTCAATACCAGTAAATACAGTGTCGATGTACACCGTAACTTATTCACGCATAATGACCTCAATATCAGTTAATGCAATGTTGATGTACAATGTAACAACTGTACATTTAATAATGAGAATATCGATAAAGATGATATCAATGACCGCCATGTTATACGTGCTCGCACTCACAAACTCGTATCATTGCTGTTGGATTTATTTATTTATTTATTTAAGAGTTTTATAAAGCGCCTGAATCACTCCCGAAGGGGTATCTCTGCGCTAAGCGAACCTACGGGCGGGTAAAGACAGATTAAAATAGGGAGGCTTTAAGCAGTTTCCTGAAGCGTAGATAATCCGGGCATTGTCTGAGCTGTAGGGGGAGCTCATTCCAGTATAAAGGGGCGAGGAGGGAAAAAGATTTCCCACCAAGTCTAGCTTTCCTAACCCTTGGAACCTGTAAAAGAAGTTTACAGCTGGATCTCCGTGTCCTATGCGGAGAGTAGGACTTCAGTTTGCACGAGATGTAAGAAGGACCCTTATTATGGATGGCTCTATAGACTATGCAGCCAGTCTTAAACTTTATCCGCTTACGGACTGGTAACCAATGAAGTCTGCAAAGCAGCGGCAAATAAGGGGTTCCAGGAGTGGAGTTCGTGAGGAGCCGGGCCGCAGTATTCTGGACCACCTGAAGTCTATTAAGCGAAGACTCGTTTGCGGAAAGCAAGAGAGCATTGCAGTAATCAAGGCGGCCCAGAATCATGGTCTGAATAAGAGTTTTCCGTGTGTAATCCGGCAAAAATGGAAAGACTCGGCGTAGCATGCCCAGCACATGGAAGCAATTGCTAACGGTTCGGGAGACATGCTCCTTCAGAGTAAGAGCCTGATCAAGATGGATGCCCAGATTCTTAACTGAAGTTTTGGGAGTAGGGGGAGGACCAAGAGCGGCCGGCCACCAGTTCGGAGACCAGAGTAGAGGAGCTTCTCCGAAGAGCATTATCTCGGTTTTCCCTGCATTTAATTGGAGGAAATTTCTCCTCATCCAAACTGATATGGCAGTCATACCTTCAGCGAAGGATGACAGGGCATATGTTGAGGTTTTATCAAAGGTGAAGAGAAGCTGAGTGTCATCCGCGTAGGAGATGGGCAAAAAACCATGACTCCTGAGCAAGTGGGCCAAGGGGGCAATATAGATGTCAAAAAGCGTGGGGCTTAAGCACGAGCCCTGCGGAACACCCTTGGTCAGTTCCGTGGTCTTAGAACGGAATGGGCCCAGGTTGACGGTCTGAGTTCGAGATGACAGAAAGCTAGTCATCCACTGTAGGGCCGAACCCTGGAGTCCGATCTCCGTCAGTCTCATGAGCATAATCTGGTGAGATATAGTGTTGAATGCCGCAGAGAGATCCAATAGCACAAGTATGGTGGACTGGCCACTATCAAGAGTCATTCTGATGTTATCCGTGACTTCCAGTAGGGCCAGTTCTGTGCTATGATTAGGCCTAAAACCAGATTGAGAAGGGTCCAGGCAAATGTTGGTTTCGGCAAAGGTAGAGAGATGTAGGTTAATATATTTTTCCAAGACTTTGCTCATATGAGGTAAGAGGGAGATGGGCCGAAGATTGGACAGGTCATAGAGGCCTTGGGATTTTTCCGAATTGGAATGACCTGTGCCGCCTTCCAGGTTTGAGGGAGATAACCCTCTATCAAGGAGAGATTAAGGATGGTACTAACAGAAGGAGAAAGTACATTTGCAAGGAGGGAGGCTACTTTTGCAGGGATGACATCTAATGGGGAGCCCGATTTGACTGATCGAAGTAAGTCAGCCACCGTTTCATTAGTCATAAGAGGGAAGTTGCTTAACATTTGTGAATCTGGTGCTGGGGAAACCTCAGGAAAAAGGGAGAGAGGAATAATGGGTTGTTTCTCGGTGGAAGCAATTTTATCGTATATTAGATCAATTTTATTGGTGAAATGCAGAGCAATACTGTCACATAAGGATTGTGAAGAAATCTCTGGCTTTTCACACGCCCTCGGATTGGTGAAAGATTTTAGTATCTGAAATAAGGCTTTAGGCCTATTTTCGGCAGAGTTGAGTTGCTGGGCTATGAACTTTTTTTGTGCTCCTTTTATGCTGCTGTGGTAAGAGGAGATAGCAGCCTTAAAAATGTCTTTATCTTTTAAATTATGTGACCTGCGCCAACGTTTCTCCAAGTTTCTGCATTTGCGTTTTTCTGTACGCAGCTCCGGGGTGAACCAGGTTGACTGAGAGCGATTTGTGGCGTTGGGCACGGATCTGAGCGGCGCCATTAGATCAAGGGTCCCAGTTGTAATTGAATTAAACCTTTCTAATCCCTCCTCAGTATTGGTGGGAGCGTCGTAGGTTTTCCAGATAGGGGAAAAAGCTGCCTGAAACCTATCAGGAGAGATCTTGTACCATTGTCTGCGAGCAGCCGGCAAGTGCTCAGTATTTTTGGCCATAGCCTGCCTCCCCTGGATGGTAAATTCTATGGACGAATGGTCTGTCCAAGTCAAGGGTTGTGGAAGTTCACATCTGATACCAGAGTTGTTAGAGAAAATGGTATCTAGAGTGTGGCCTGCAGTATGCGTCGGGCCCTCATTGAGTTTAGTGAGGCCTAGAGAGGCAAGATCAGTGAGAAGCATTGCTGTGTCTGGGAGGTCTTCTACTTCAGTGTGCACATTAAAATCACCCAATAACAAAAACTCATTAGATGAAATAACATGAGGAGCAATAAGTTCAGTCAGCTGGATAGAGAATTCTTCCAGCGGGCCGGGAGGTCGATATACCAGAGCACCTCTCCAGCTTAATTGAAGGTGAAAATCTATGCGGAAGATCATAATTTCAATTTTGGGATTGCTCCGTTGTTCAAGAACAGTGACTAGAATACTGTCTCTATGAACTAAAGCAATTCCACCCCCTGTTTTTGAGGGTCTGTCTAGTCTAAGAAACCTATAGTCAGTGGGGAGTGCTAAGGAGATAGCCGGTGTAGAGTGGGGTTTAAGCCAAGTCTCAGTCAAAAATCCTAAATCCGGAGAAACCGAACTTAGAAGGTCCCAAATTTCTGTCGCATGTTTGGGAAGGGATCTCACATTGCATAGGACCCCCTTCCAACTTGTACTAGTACCAGAATTGGGTTTAATAAAAACCTCGCTAGGAACCGGGGAAAGGGGCAGGGTGCATATGTGCTTGGGAGGGGTTAGGGGAGGAGGGCTTGCATGTGCAACATTGCTGCTCAGGGTGCAGTTTTGAAACTGACAGTAAATACATGAAAAAGGATTCATCTGAGATGACCTCCCTATTAACCCCGAGTCAGACATACGTGGTTAGACAGGCCCTGCGACCCAAACCCAAGCTTGCCGATTGACAGGTCACAGGTGGGGTTACACTTAGCCTAAAGACAAACGCGCACCCATGGAAAACCCTGATTGATCCCACAGATAAATAGTCACACCATAAACAGGACCAAGGAGATTGGCCCCAAGAAAATACGGTTGTCCAAAGGCACTTGTTCCCAAAATACCACAAATGTAGATGCCACATGTAGTTAGGAACACTTAGTCAATCAGGACACAACATGTACACCCCACAGTGTGATCACACGCTCACCACACCGGTCATCTGGACATGCACACACTGGCCCTCACTAGCTCTCCCTGAGGGCGAGAGCCATCTGTGTCCCCCTTATCAGATGTTTTTTCTTGTTATTTATGACTATGCTGCATTTGAAAGAATGTTGCAGTGTTTTATTGTACCCACAAAATGTATACATGTGAGGCCAAAACTTCTGTACTCTGAGACTGTCTTCAGACATGCCTCTGTCGATACTCTCCCGGAGTACATCATCTGTGCCCAGGAAGGTCTTCTTGGTGTGTATCGGCTTCATCTTAGTGTGACACTTGGTGAATCCCTCACAATTAGAAACTTTTCTGGAAGTCCGATCTCTTTAAGTGGGATGAACCAGCAAGTTGGATTCAACAATGAAGTCTTTGTTTGGATGATGGTCTTGGTCTTCCACTGGTTCTTCAGAGGACACATTTTCAAAAGGCTTCAAAGTCCCAGCTTTTGCAGTTTAGGCATGAAGAGTACATTCCAACACCAGTATATGGTCCACGGTCCTCAGGAACAACACTAGGGGGTCAGGACTCACTCCAACTGAAGCCACAAGCAGGACGCTAGATGGAACTGGTCTGCTGGGCTTTCAGGAAAGTGGGCTTCTTGCAGATTGTGTGTCCCTATAGCTTAACAGGAGGTCAGCCAACTGACCCTTGGAGTCAATCTCTAAGTACTGGGTACAAGTGGGAGCTGGTCTAGCCCTTGGGATTCTACTCACAGGTCACAATAGCTGATGCAGGCCTTTTTTCTGTCTTCCACAGGTCCAGATGTGTTCTGGAGAGGGTACTGGGGTGCCACATTTAGTGCTAGCCTGTGGGTAGGGAAAACTCCTGGCCACTCTCTAACCAATGGGGTAAGTTTCCTTGGGTGGCCCTACTCACATTTGCAGCACTTGCTGTGTGTTTTACTGTAAGCTTTCCGACAGCGCCCCTCTCTCTATCCTAAAAGTAACTTCACAGAACATTTCTTCCTCTATTCACAGCTCCCTGTGCCCACCCAGAGATATGACAATGAACAAACCTTCCTGGTGGCCACTACAAATAAGTTCTGGGGTAGCTCCCCCCCACTGGGTTTGGAGACAGTCTGTCTATGAAGACAAGAGGGAGGCAGGCCTAGGTTTTATCTACATCTGCATCTAACAGGGTAGGCATCCTGTGAAGCTCAAGAAGGGGCTGGGCAGAGCCACTAGGACATCCTGCTCAGGGAGGAAAAACATTTCTCCATTCCCAGGTCCTTTGTTGTACGTCTGGGAGAAATCCACATCTCGCCACAGGGGAGCCATACACAAGCAGGTGACACTGAACATTGGCAAACAGGTGCATTTGGCTTAGGCAGGAAAATGACAACTTCCTAACAATGGCATTTTCAATATAGTATTTTAAAATCTGACCTGACCATTAACTTGGATTTTGAATTTCAATTAAAATGAGTCCTTGAAACATTTTTCCAGCTACTCGCAAACTGAAGTTAAGCTTTATAAGGCGTTGTAATGTAACCCATTGCTTTCCTATGGGAGATGAAAAATGACTTTGGAGGCTTTTCACTGCTAGGACATGTAAAACATAACATTTACATGTCTTACTTTTTAAATACTGTGCACCCTGCCCTATGGTCATTTAGGGATACTTTAGGGGTGGCGTACAGTATTAAAAAGGAAGGTTTAGGCCTGCCAAAGAGATTATTTTGTAAGATCAAATTGACAGTTTTAAAACTTCATACTCATGCTGCAAGGGCAGGGAGACATGCTTTGCATTGCCACTTTGGTATCTTCGGATCTCTCTCAGAGCAAGTGTGCCAGCCCAACTTCTGTGAGGCTTCTTGACACCACCTGTAGATGGCATGCTCTTCCTGGCGGCCTTAGTAGCCAACTGTTTCTTTGGAGCCTTTCCGTCAGTGGACTTATGGGCTGTCTGCCTCGTTCAAGCCATTTTAACTTAACTTGTATCTCTGCAAAGCAATGGTGTCACTGCACTCAGCTTCATGCTGCCAAAGAGTCTCAGGCGCTATTTGTATCTTCTTGTGGAACTTTAGTGGTGCTATAATACGTGCTGTAGCCCACTGGTGTCATTTAACTTACATGCCCTAAGTACACTATGTCCCATATGCTAGGGACTTAGAAGTAAGTTAAATATGTAAATTATGGGCAGAGCCAATTAGACAGGGTTTCAATGGGCACAGCACACACACTGTGCATGGACAGCAGTGTCTCAGTGTGTAGAGTCCAAAATCCAGCAATAAAATCTAGTAAAAAAAATGGGGATGACCACACAACAAGGAGTATTTTCCTATAGCTCTGCACTCCAAAGTTCTCAACAGCCTCGCACTCAATTTCACCGCAGTACCAACTCCAATGTTCCACGGATGACATAATAGGGGCTCCATTGTATCTGGCACCTGAACTTTTTAAACAGCAGTACATGTTCTACACCTATCATACAGATAGTTAGAACCAGGGGTAAATTAAACGCATAATAAGCAAATCAATGCTGCTGAGCATGCTGCAGAGACTAAATAACACTGAGACTGAAAGCCTAGATTTACTAAGACATTGCACTGGTGCAAAGTGATGCAAAGCAATGCAAAGACCAGCAAGAAAAATATGTGTTATCACTGGAAAGGTGCCCTTTTCTCAGCGCAAAACTCACTTGGTGGTCTGTTTTTTTCTTTCTGTCAAGAGGGCATTGCAGGGGTGGATCAGCACACATACCAACAGGTTTTGACTCAAACCCCAATCTACTAAGAAAGCCAAACTGGGCTGTGCATCAAAAACTAAAGCCTAATGGAAGCATATGAAAATAAAGGGCAGTGTGCTCATTTCTAAAAATTTAACAAAACTTTCATCTGTGCTGTAGTTTACAGCACACATTTAATGCGTGGGATCCTTCTGAGATTGTCTACGCAAAGAAAGTTATGCTTCCAGTACAAATACTATGCTAGATAGCACACACTCACCTCTATGCCAAGTTGTATGGTAGTTAGTTGCTCAAGGCGGATTTTTGGTACACCAGTGCAGGGGTTGACAACAGTAGCAGGCCAGTCTTTGTAAATGTGATTGTATACTGAGTTTTTACTCTTGTGCAACAGAGCACTTTTGGTTTCTGTGCTACATCGCCGGTAAAATTAGTAAATCTGAACCTAAAGTGAATATCAACCCCCACCTGAACAGTTACTCATCAGCAAACAATGAAATTGATGTGTTCTTGTACATGCTGGCAGGAATGCTGATGTATATTGTGGTTGTTCTAGAAAAACAAGGGAAACCCTATGATCACTAGAGAATCTGGGTTGTCATTTAAAAAGAAAGAACAGTGGTCCCTAAGAACAACAAAATGTTATGGAAATCAAATAGCATATTTTATGATTAAATAATTGTATATATTTTATAAAAATTATCCAACAATAAATCACAATGTACAGAGAAGTGTGAAAGTGTCTGTGCTTGGTGCTCAGTGACACACTCATGTGACATAGAGAAATAGTTGTGTATCACAAAACTTTCTTAATAAACGACCCAGAGAACAAGTTTGAATACAAATTGCATTGGGTTCGCCAAATTAGTCAATTAGTGTAATGATCCGTATTGATGACGGGATCTTCATCAGTACCCCCAATATATATGAGCCCGAGAAGACGTTGAGAGTATGTAACAAAATCAGCACATACATGCAGGGGACGCCAATAAATTGTTGTGGGAGATCTGATTTGGTAGTGTTGATTAGTTCAGTTGAAGCACTGGCCCAAAAAGGGCAGGATACACAAGGGCAAATTGTTGAATGGACTGCCGAATGGGAGCGAGACAGCAGAAATGCTGCAGCGACCCACAGTGCCGGGAGGTGCGCCGTTATGGTGGACCGCTCCCCGAGAGGAGAAACCGACAATGTGTGAAAGAGGCGTAGACCCCTACCGGAACAATTTGTTGGTATTTCCTGCATGTATGTACTCATTTTGTTACATGCTCGCAACGTCTTCTCAGGCTCCAGAGTGACCTCTCGTCTCCTAGCACTGCTCAGTTTTATTTCGTTTCACTATGCTTATTCCTCACGCGGAAGCTGGTTCAGCGATTTGCCCTTGTTTATCCTGCCCTTTTCAGACCAGTGCTGATCTGAGCATTTTTTTAAATTGCTGGACGTTCTTTCAAATTGGTCTTATTTAGCTCTATTTGGAAAGCTACGTTTTTTGCCACCTCAAAGGCTTTCTCCATAAAACATAAGTTCTAGTCAAAATAATGATTTAAATTCTTCACCAAGTAATTTTTCTGGGAACCCTCCGTTTATGTAAATTCTAAACTGATTGTCATTTACATCCAGAATAAAAGATGAGGGATGGGAATTAAGCAATGTATAGAACTATCTTTGATGATACAATGTGTTTATGAAAGATCCTAAATATTTTGCTAATAAGGAAGAACGAGAACTTTATCCACCAAGGGAATCATCTTTATTTAGTTATTTTGTAATGTAGCTAATGTTTTTTTAATTAGCTGTTTATTAAAAAAATTATTTGGAGGATCCTCCGCCCCTTTCCTTTCCCCACGCTCGACCCCTCTCTTCTCTCTCTCTCCTCTAGCTCTTCTTCTCTTGCACACTTTGACAATTCATCCTACAATAAATTAGTGCATGCCAGTTTCCACTCAGTTCTTGCATTCAGGCCTCGCATTCTTGTTGCTACCCCATGTTCTACCTATCGTAGGCCCGTAACTACCACCTCTACTATTAATAAAGCAACCTGTAAATCCACATCTTATGTAATGCAATGTCATTCTACAATGAACTAATGTAACACAGTGGAACTAATTAATGTATGGTACTGTAATGTATTATTGTCCTACAATAAAATTGCATACTGCTCTATATATGACCTTGCAGTGTGTAAACATATCTCACTATGTATCTGCCCTTTGCTTATCTGCTCCTCTCTTATATATACCTTGATAATAAAATGTTTGAACACAAAAGAAAATTGTTTGGAGTATTTTCTATGGACAGCAGTAGACTGCGCCTTATGGATTTGCACCTCTTACGATCATATGACTGATATGTTATGATCAAATAGATTCACACGAAAATAGAAAGCATTTAAACACGGCTGTAAGCTAAAGGGGTCCCTGTAATAAACACGAACTACATGTTTTTCCAAATACAAGTATGATTTTGGACAAAAAGCATGTTACTGTAAAAATTATTTAACAAATGACTATTCTCTTGTACATTTTACGCCCATAGCTCAGTATTGTATCCAATGTTTTTCTGATGCTTGATCTTTGTACCACCCCTCCCCCCTACCCCCCCCCCCCTGCAGCTCCTCCACTATGTTCAGAACGTTCATTTTCAAAGTGCCGATGGCGCAGACTTTTCTTTTGATCAAAAAGGCAATCCACTGGCATCGTAGGACATTGTGAATTGGCAGCAAGATACGGATGGCACCACTCGACACGTGAAGGTGGGCAAATACGATTCTACTGCCCCAAAGAAACTCCTCATCAGTGCCAGTGCCATTGTCTGGGTGGATATTGGAGCACGCAGGTATGTGTCACTTCAGCATGAGTCTGACAAAATGGCTGACTTAATGCTGCACCAAAACAAGCAATAGAAAAGCCAATGGCGCGCGCCTTTCGAAACTCCTGGCTTTGACAACTCTTTTTAGCAGTGCTGAACAGTGTTAGTAGAAAGTACGGGTGGGCATAAGGGTCATCATTTGTTGTAGCATAATTACGGTAAAAACAGCAAAATTATGCAAGATATGGCACAAGTATCGTAACCCAGGAACTCACTCACCCAGCATTTAGCCCGAGGATGCATTTTGCGCTAAGAAAATAGATTTAAATGTAACAGAACACAAACAACAGCAGCCCGTAGCGTCATGTAGCATCCAGCATTTGCTCTTGAGGTAAGAGTCTTCTACCAAATTACTCATGCTAGACTCATTCTTAGGAAAAGAGTAGTCCTCAAAGGGATTTTTAAAAATTGCTTGTTGCTCTTTGACAATTTGTGTTATCTAGCTCTAACTGGAAAGGGTAAGAATTTTGCCACCTCACAGGGCTCCTTCATAAAGTAAACCTTCTGGTCAACATAACAATCTTCAACAAGTAATATGTCTGGGATCCCTCTGTTTATACAAGCTATACATTGATTAGAAACTACATCTGGTATAAAAGAAGATGGATGGAAATTCAGCAATATATAGAAATATACTTGATAATAAAATGTGTTTTGGACAAATTACAAATATGTTGCTAATTAGGAAGACTGAGAATTTCAGCCACCAATGGAACCATCCTTATTTAGTTATTGTTTTATGTAGTTATCATTTTTGGATTAGATGTTTAATTTAAAATTGTTTGGAGGATTTACTTTTGTAAGCAGTAGACTGCATATTGGGTTTGCACCTCCTATTATCATATGACCAATTGGATATGACCAAAAATAATTTACCCGAAAACAGAAAGAAAGCACTGAAACACGTCTATAAACGAATGCGGTCCCTATGATAAACACCAGCAAACAAATATGATGCACGGTATAAAGTATGTGTGATAAATTGGTTTGTTGGTTGACTGAGGTGTAAGTCCTGATCAAGCAACAGCCACAATCCCTTGCAGGGTGAACTGCAAAAGTCACTAAATTAACCTATGCTTACCCCTGGGTAGCTTGGCACAATAAGCAGTCAGGCTTAACTTAGAGGCAATATATAAAGTAAAGTAATAATGCATGAAGTATTTATGCAGCACACAAACAGTCGTAAAATGAAAACACAACACAAGAAAAATCCCAAACTAATTTAGAAAAATAGAGTAATTAAAAAAAAAAAATTGACACCAAAACAACAAAAATCAAATCAGTGGAACCGAAGTTATGAATTTTTACATTTTTAAGATCAAAGCTCCAACTACGAATATATAGTCGAGTGAGACCAGATCAAAGTCAAAAGTTAAGTCAGACCACGAGAGACAGCAAACATTTCTTTCAGGTTCAGCAGGTGTCAGAAAGAGTGAACAGCAAGTCAGAGCAGCAGGCAGTCCTCTAAGAGTCCTTCCACAGGTCCAGTAGTGAACTGAAGAGTGGGTCTGATAGTAGGATTTCCATACCCTGGTGCCCTTCTTCTGGAAAGTAGGAGAAGCTTCTGGAAAGGTTCTTTGAAGTGCATGGAAGCTCCTGACTCCCCTGCCCTGGCTCTTAGCTGTCTACAATGACAATACTGGGTTGTTAGGTCCTTGGTGTGAAGGCGGAGCATAGGCTATTCTGATGTAAGTGGGCCTGTGCTGAGCTCCACTCCCCCATCCTACCAGCAGATGGCCTATTGAGGCACACCTAATCTCTCTATTGGGTGACTGTCTCAGAGGAATTCACAGAGTCTGTCAGCTACAACCAGTCATGTGATCCAAGACAGGCTGCAGGCACAAAGGGCAGGAAAATGCCAACTCTCTAAAAGTAATCAAAGTACTAGCAGCAGCTATAGTGCACTCAAATATAACTTTTCAACCAAATATATCTAATACTCAATTGTAATCTCACTTGGTGTGCACTCCCTGAGGTGGTTCCACCCTACCACCAATTCTGAAAGAAAAACCAAACTAGAGCAAGAATGTTCTAGACAGAGTGTGCACTACCTTATAACACTCAATAGTGAGTGTGTATAAACAATTCTACAATGCTAATAATTTTCACAAAAAGAAAAACAATGTTTGACACAATTATCAACACAAATTGTATCATAAATTAATCACAATAAACCAAAAACTGCATCCGACGTGCTGTGTGCTTCTTTTTATTTTGCACTTGAAGTGTGGATCCAAATCCAGAATCAATTTCAAGAAGTCCATTCAGTACAACATAAAAAACGTGGATGGACTCATTCCCCAATCCGAATGCATTTCGGGTGTATCCTACACCCTTCGTCAGGGGATATCTACAAACAAATACATCACATTATAAACCAATATTTCATAATTAAAACATATGTATGACTGGGTAATAGACCCATATTAGCCGGGAAGGCTCATAAAGAGCAACGTGAAATAAGATGATAGATAGATTGCGATATGCGATGGATTGATTAATGTAGTCACTGCCATTGTGTTTGATGTTGATTATGGTTATGCATATTCTTTCTTCCCTTTTTCTTTTACACATTTTTCTTTCATCTTTTAACTGCACTTTGCTTTGGTGAGCACTTCAAACAGCATTATTTGAGTATTTTTTTACTTTTCCAATATGGCCGCCATTGTTGCACAAGGATTCTTGTAGACAGGAGTCCTTTCTTAATTTCCGATTCGGCACGTCATGTGTTTCAACTTCGCCGTGATAGGGCGATTACGAGTCAGTGACTCAAAAGTGGCGCGGTTGTATTTTGGTGTCCGCAGTTAATGGAGAAGGGCTGCATTCTTGGAGTCCGGTTCAGGAAGCATTAATAGTGAGTATTCTCATTTGGGGGACCAGCTAACGTAGAGGGCATATTGTTATTATTGAGCTTTAGTGACCAGTACATATTATTTACAGATTTTCGCTTATTGCCGGTTGGGCATATTACTTGCACAGAAGAACTAGGGTTGTTTCCGGCGTATCAGAACGCCAGGTGAGTTTTGTTTTATTTATCTCTAAACATTTGTGCAATTTTTACATTATGGTTTACACTCATTGATGTGTATTATTTACAGAACGACCGATTTTGTCAGATTGGCACACTGTATTGAACCATTTACATAGAAGGATTCTGCTTGTTGTCGGCGTATTTAGACGCCTGGTGAGGCTTGTTTCCATTTATGCATTAATGTTTTCCTTACATTGTAGCTTAGTTTTTTCATGTTCTTGGATATCCTGCAATCAGTTATTAAGGTTTTTTCACGTATCTGCTTTGACAGGTTTTTATTACACTGCGCAGTGATTGATTTCCTCTGGGTCTGGTCTCAGGTCCCAGGTGTACTTTTCGAAGGTAGATTTATTTAATTTTTATGGACTCTGTACCAGCCACTTTCATAGATAGTTATCATACTAGTCACATAGTTTTTGAAAAGCGCACTGGTGAATTTGGGATCTTTATTTATTATTTTTTTTCTTGTTTTATTGGCTTTGGTGTTCTAGTATCGCTTTACGCCTCACCTACTACGTATATTGTAACTTATTGATCATCTCATTTCATGTGACACTTTATGGACCTTAATCACCATGCATACTGGCTATGCATATCGCAATCTATCTATCATCTTATTTCACGTTGCTCTTTATGAACCTTCCCGGCTAATATGGGTCTATTACCCAGTCATACATATGTTTTAATTATGAAATATTGGTTTATAATGTGATGTATTTGTTTGTAGATATCCCCTGACGAAGGGTGTAGGATACACCCGAAATGCATTGGGATTGGGGAATGAGTCCATCCACGTTTTTTATGTTGTACTGAATGGACTTCTTGAAATTGATTCTGGATTTGGATCCACACTTCAAGTGCAAAATAAAAAGAAGCACACAGCACGTCGGATGCAGTTTTTGGTTTATTGTGATTAATTTATGATACAATTTGTGTTGATTATTGTGTCAAACATTGTTTCTCTTTTTGTGAAAATTATTAGCATTGTAGAATTGTTTATACACACTCACTCTTGAGTGTTATAAGGTAATGCACACTCTGTCTAGAACATTCTTGCTCTAGTTTGGTTTAACTTTCTAAAAGTGGCATTTTCAAAATTGTATTGAAAAATACAACTTTACTATTAAAGAGGGTTTATCATTGCAATTCTATAGGTACCAAACATGGCATATCTACCTGCTCTTAATTAGGAATTACAGCTTATGTAATATGGAATCCCCAATATTATTCTATGGGAGGAGTAGGCCTCACTCGATTGAAAAACTCAGGACATATAATTCTTAAAAGTACATGTCCAACCTTTTAAATACACAGCACCCTGCCCTATGGGCTAACTAGGGCTTACATTAGGGGTGATTTATATGTAGTAAAAGGGGAGCTTAAGGCTTGGCAAGAGGGTTTAGATACCAAGTCAACATGTCAGTGAAGAATTACCTTCAGGCTGCAAAGGCAGGCCTGGGACATGTTTTAGGGTGCTATTTAAGTGGGCGGCACAATAGGTTGCTGCAAGCCTACTAGTAGAATTTAATTTACAGGCCCTGGGTATATGGTATACCACTCTACAAGGGACTTACATGTAAATTAAATATTCCAATTAGGGCTAAGACCATTTTACCATGTTTAGAGGAGAGAGCACAAGCACACTTTAACACCGGTTAGCAGGGGTAAAGTGTGCAGAGTATTAAGGCCAACAAAAACAAATTCAGCAAAAAGTGGAAAGTAAAAAGACAAAATGTTTTGGGGTTGACCCTGCAGAAAGGGCTCGCTAAGTTTGTTGTTCCTGGGCTTTTGAGGTAAGATTTATCTTCCAAGTTACTTATAAATACGCAAACAGGCATTATAGCATAGTTTGTGGTAATTTTGCATCAAAAAAGCTATGAAAAAATGCCAAAATTACTCAGATTACTCCGCTGTCATTAGAATTCCTGCTAGGCCTAGTACTGCTTAGTATCAGGAAACAAAAAGGAAAAGAAGTACATGGTAGAAAAAATCAGCAGCCACAAGGGAGAGAGCAAACACAGAGCATGGGGGTGGGTATTTGGCAGGGGATGGGGGAAAGAGACATGAGAGGGAGAGGGCTGAAAACACATGCACTTTGATGGAATGCTTAGCCAAAAAGGAAAAAGGAATTTCCTAAAAGTGAGCAGTGAAAGGACATATGTCACTGAGTCAAGAGGATGCTAAGAGGCTCTGCTCCAGGAGAGGGCCAAACACAAGAAGGACAAGGAAAGCCATCGAAAAAGAAGCAACCAAATGAGCATGACAATAAAGCCAAGGAGTGGAGAGCAATACATGGGCTGTAAGCCCCTGTAACTTCTTGGTAAGTCCACAGTAGTGTTTTTGCCGTATTGCTAGACCGAATATTGAACAGTTTAGCAAGTCATGCAGCTCTCGAGAATGGAAGACACAGCATCAGTGTCAGCACGTACAGGATTGCTGGGATAATCAATCTGTAAGACTTGAACATTTGAAGGTCTTTCGCAGACTGCAATAAATAAAATGAGATTAGTGATCACCCTTAACATATTGTGCCAGCAGTGGAGGCTGGATAGCAGTGCTCCTGAAGTTTTGAAGGGGCTGCAGAGTCCACTGAATATGAAATGAATGGCCCAGCAGAAATATGAGGTGGATGCTTGTCGCTCTGTAAATCAGGTGAGCAGCCAGCAAGCATCAAGGGGCTAAATGCACAAGTCTTTATATAAGTATCAAAAAATGCCAAAGAGGAAGTGAATCAAACAAGTTGCTTTCATTGCCATTACATCTTCCTGGGTAGCAATCTTGTCTTTTGACCACGCATCACAAGCCACGTGATCCATCTTGTACCACCGCAATGAACTGACACTGTACCACGGTGATGGCTTGTACAGAACACCAGAGTAGAAAGTTTCTTCATATATAACTAAATAAGCAATGAGTTATGAAGCAAACGATTTGCATCACCTTGAGAATGCAGATTCCTATAGCCCGGCCTCTGACCAGAGGCAGCGCCCCAAAGGCACCCCTTGGTATTTGACAAAGTATTCTTGGAAGCAATTACCCATTGCACAATAGTGCCGGTAGTGGTGGGACCAGAAAGAGCCCAAAAACAATTTTTAGTTTTGTAGGGGGTCTGCTGGGAGCACTGATTATAAAATGAGCGGCCCGGAAGGCCGGACAAGATGTTTCGCTGTGGTAGAGAAGTGAGCACTGGTGCAGACACGTGTGATAGGCAAAATGCCATCAAAGTGCACCATCATAGTACAAGAGCCAGGGGCAGAATTGGGCCAAGCCACTGTCTAATGCCATATGCTATGATGGGTAGAAGCAAACTGTGAATGACAGTTGAACAGACCAACAGCGCGAAGAGGGCTGACCTAATTATTACATGAGTCTTTGGAGACTGCTAAAGCTCTCTACGCCAGAGCTAAAAAGGTCAAAACATTGGGGCATATTAGCAAGACCGGCGATAAAATTATCGCCGTTTTAGCGGCAGGAAACTGCCGCTAAAGCGGCGATAATGGCCTTGCTAATATGCGTTATAGAATTCAATAGAAGCCCAGGTTAGATGTGCAGGACATCTAACCTGGGCTTCTATGGAATTCCATAACGCATATTAGCAAGCCCATTATCGCCGTTTTAGCGGCAGTTTCCTGCCGCTAAAGCGGCGATAATTTTATCGCCGGTCTTGCTAATATGCCCCATTGCCTTTTAAATTGTATTCCAACCCAATGAATTTACCTCATAATACTGAAAAGTGGGGACACGCCGTTCTAAGAATATAGCTATGCAAATCTTTTTCATGTCAAAGCATTCAAAATTCACAGATTTCCAATTAAAGAAATTTCCATTTCTTAGTCATCTCGTCAAATCTTCTGAGATAAATCCTACTTCTTTAACCTCTTTGAACCTTCTATGCTTTTAAATGCTGTAACTGTATTGAACTCAAGCACTTGACCTGCCTGGTACGCTTAAAGAAATCACTTCTTCAGAATCTGAGCCCTTTTGCATTATTTTTAATAATTCACTCAGGTGGGGATTTTCCCAATGCAAAAAATGCAGGCCCTGCAAAAACAAAAAAACAGATTTCAATATATTTAACATTTTCCCTTCCTCCCTGCTGTTAGAAATGGACAGGGTTTTGAAGAGGCACTTGGCCTTTCAGCTATTTGCGTTCCTGGAATCTTCAGAGTGCTTGGATGATGCTCAACCAGGCCTCCATCCTGGGAGTAGTCCTAGCTGCTTTAGATGACATGCTCAAAGAAAAAACACAAGACAACAGGGACCCACTGTCCCTCTTTGAGCATGAGTGCATATTTAACCAGATGTACCAGGTGCCAACAGGGACGGTGTGCCCTAATACTGAAAAAACAGTGCCCCACGGGAGCAGATTCAAAGTTTTCCTTATTTGCATGGGGCCTCCACCCTGTTTATGAGGGAGCACCCCTTTAGGATAGAGCTGGCGCTATGTGGGTGCCCACGCTATTTATATTACAGAAGCGAGTGTTTGCGGCCACTTCTATAATACAAAGTGCCCTGAGGCGCGGATAGCGGGTACCCATGCCCTTCGCACCACTGGGGCTTTACTTAATATGGCTCCAGTTGTAATTTGTGTATTTCATTGAAAAAGGGTGGCAGCTAAGGTTACGCAAATGTAATAAAGAAATGGGAGGCAATATAATAATAATTCCTTCACTCTATGGTATTGGCCAGGCCAAGAAAGGAAGTGCAGAACAGCATTTGGTTATTTAAAACATTCAATAACCAAGGTTTTACACTCAGGATCACTCTTATTGGAGAGTCAGGGCACCAACTGGAGTCAATGATAGAATTATTCAAGATGCTTTTCACTCTTTCTCCATAGCTGCCCACAGAGGAAGACTGATTATATTTCTCAAGCTCTTGGGCATTCTTCAGATGGTCAGTACTGAGAGGGATCAAAGCTTAGTCTGCATCCACCATGTACCCATTGCTCTGAAGTCTTATTACAGAAGGGCAAGTGATGTGGCAGATGACCTAAAACTCTCAAGATCACTTTGATAAAATACTGTGGCCTGTTACTTCTGGTGGAGATTTAAATCTCATGTTATCTGTGACCAACAACACAACATGATTTAGCCTGCCTCCCACTACCAACGCTCTGAGTGGAGGATCTTAAAGTTCAGCATTGTTTCCTCTGCCACTGTAACTGCTCAGTGTGTCAGATGGACATGGTATACATCTGAATTGTGATGCTTGTGGTGCAGGTATGATTCAATCTAGGCAAGCCACAACTCACCACACTTAGTAGCATTCATCTGCAGCAGCTGGTTGTGAGCCACATGTCAATTAATTAGGCATGCTAATGCGAACCAGCTCTAGAGTCTAATTCAATGTAGACTCTCTAAGATAGGCTCAGGCAACTGTCAGTCCAGGGGTTTACGGTACATTGTACTCCAGATTGCTGAATGACATAAAATACATTGCTAATGTGTACGTAAATATCTAAGTGGGATTTTCCCATAGAGGCTGTACTCGTAAATATATGTTTACCTTACTCTATGAGAAGAATTTTATTTGCAGAGGCTGACTGTATTTTGGTACCCTGAATTAATGTCCATGTTTTTACTGAGTTAAGACTGAAAGTCAAGTCCCAGTTTGTAAAGCCCATGCCCAGAGCTCTACCCAAAAGGCGTTTCCTCTCTTTCTGCATAATCCACTTGTTGAGGCACATTATTCACTTGGTGATATCATAGAAGTTGGATTCCTGTTCCTAAATCCCCTTGTTAGCACTGTTATGTTATTTTTCTACCCTCAACATCTGAGCTCAGGGCACATAGGACCAGATTTAAGGTTCATTTAGAGGTCAGGGTAACTGAAAATCCTCCAATTTCTCAGGGACTGTCTAAATATGGAATATATTCTAGTGGATGATTTTCCTCTTTGGGGTCTTTTTCTGGAGCTTCAGGGTAATACGGAGTTGCTGTGCTCAGGATGTGTCAATCAAAGCCAATTACCACTGGTGTACTGGGCTCATCAATTATTTTGAACCCAAAACTGAGGACCATTGACACCTATTTATCACTTGACTTTAAGGTAAGCAAAGTCTAGCTCTCCCGTTCTTACTCAGGAAAGAGGTGTGGTGATAGATACTTAGAATTCAATACTGCTTTCATCAAAAATTAATGTTACTCTTCAGTCAGTACTTTAGTTTAGGAAACAAAAAGTAATATATTACAACACCCAATGCTGTACATAGTGGTATATTGTTTACGATTAGTAACCACTGTAATTTCTGGGAATTTTTTATACTGTTTTCTAGTGACATGCCTTTATGTCTTAAATAGTTTGCCAATGAAGAGCACCTGTGGCTCAAATCATTCTGTGCCCAAGAGATTTTCTTTTGTCCCCCAAGTTTAGCAGTCCACCTTATCTCCGCCCACACTTGTGAACGCAATGGCGCAGTGCCTTTCTCTCCTCTGCGACCGAGTTCTCAGGCACTTCCAGAACACTCCTGTCATTGGGAGGGATATAGGTCACCACCTCAGCTTTTTTACTATCCTCTTCAATGCAAACTCTTCCTTATGCAAGGGCACCTCAAGCTCCTTCCATAAAGGCTGGTTCCAAAGCAGATTTCCCTGGCAGGCTCTCGAACCTATCCAGGCTCTTGTCCCATCCCAGTCAAGGGTAGTTGGTAGTAAGAATTTCTTGGTCGCCACTGGTGTGGGATCCTGAAATCTGGTGGAGAGACTGTGGCACAATGGTTGGACATTTCTGACCCATTTTTGTAATACATTTGAAGAGAGTACTTGCAGATTCCAATAATTAGCCCTGAGACCAATTCTTGGCAGCTCAACCCTATTCTATATTCCACTCAGACTGATGTAGCTGTAGCCATAGTCTTTGTCACAACGTGTGAACAGGATGGTGGGATGGGTCAGAGTCAGCTTTCAAGTGACACCCAGATCAAAGACACAAAGGCAAGGGAGGCTGCCCCACGTATTTACCTGTTACCCTGTAGGGGCCCTGCCAGAGAACAATGGGTCAGGAAAGGGTGGAGAATAAATCCCAAGCTTCTAAGGCACCCTCTAGATCAATTCCTTAACACTCCTCAGTCTGACCCACAAGAAAGGATCTCTGGGATGTTTTGGAGGGAGCCCCCAATTCCCATCTTCTGTAGAATGTAGTAAACAAAATGTATCACAATGTGGTTCTGGCTATCTGTGTCACACATACTCTATATATGTGCATACTCTACACACTTTAAAAAGTCATCTCCAAATGGATGGATAAAGAATCTGATTGCAGGTTACTGGCAGAGCAATTCCAAACAGGCGAGAGCCTGGTTGACCACTCTTCATAGCAGGTGACAGCTGAAAAGACTTGTCCTGCTACTGGAATCCTATGCCTGTGACACAGTCAGTCCTCTACAGCCCAGTGAGCAGACAATATTCATGCTCAGCCAAAGTAAAGTTCACTTGGTGTGGTCGTGTGATGACAGGCCCTGAGACTCAGTAAGTGCACCTTGTCACAAAAGGTACCTCTAGCACACATGCATTTTCGTCGAATGGGCTAAGGTAGTGGCTAAAAAGCTATAAAACGCTACTATAAATTCGAAGCAGATAGACAAGCTCTCGAAAGTCATTCAGGGGACCATTCTCCATCCCAATATCCTTAATTATAGGGATAGTATTGTGTGTGAATTTACTCTATTATGGAGATATTATTATGGAGAAAAATCCGCTGGTGGATTCTACCTCATATTTAGAGATTTCTCCTAATATTGGATGATTTTCAGTTAACCCAAAAGTCTAGATCAAGCCCATAGTGCTCTTTGAACCGTCACCGAAGTAGAGGACAGTGTGCTGTCAAACATTTGGTCAGCAAAGAGTACCATACACCTGCCCACTCCACAGATGATTATTTCAAAAGCTTATGCTGTTTGCAGGACATACACATAGATATTTCTGTAGCCACAGGGATCCTCACTGCTATATTTGTTCACACTCTTTTGTTTTATGGCTACCATGAGAGCCTCTTCTCTAACGTGGATACAAGCATTTTACAGCATGCAGTTGTCGTGGGCATCTTACTTTTATATTATAAAAGCTGACTGTTCAGCAAAGCTTTTTCATAAGCAGGAGATACCATAAATAGGACTCAATCTATAATAGGTGCTATGGTGATTCTGATGAGGAGAGCTATGGGATAATGTCTGACTAAATCGTCAAGCCAGTATCTAGTACATTCAGCTTGCATTGGGATAATAATATTTGTGTTGATTTGCCTAGTTATACAACTGAGTGAGATACCTCAATGTCATTGCTCGGGAATAATGTCCATCTCTTTCTTGATGAGCAACATTTAATTTAGTTCCTATTTTAATAAAATGCCACTCTACCTACATGGTGAAAGGTTGCTGTACAATGAAGCAAAGTTGCAAGGCAATGTTGTTCACAGAGCCCATAATGAAACCAATGCAAAAACATGCTTCATTAATGATTCAACAGGTATCTCTAGCAACATCTCTGCAGGAAAGAATTCAGCACTTGGGAGGCAAGTAGAAACTTTTATTGATTATCCTGAAACACAATTCACTTTAAGAGAGCCAACAGAACCTTCGTGCACCAATGTTCTAAACAGAACAAACGTATGGAAAGAGAGGAAAGAAAGGAGTGGGAAAGCAACCAAAAGGTAAGTAAAGAATACAGCACACCCCTCCCATAAAAGCCGCGCTAGAGAAAAAAGGGAACATTTAAGGATATCAGTATAATATGGTAATATTCACTCTTGGAGGATTCCCCACCAGGGAGTTATAAATGACTTGGTTGGGATGGAGAGACATTTCACCCTCACATTACAGAATGGAGACATCATCTTAACCAACATTGTTTTCAGGCTCACTTCAACATTCTCAATATCCTCGTCAAAAGCACCAATGCAGTTACATTTAGCCAAAAGTCTTACACTTCGGCATTTAGCATCCTGTGTAATGATGGTTCTTTCATTGATCATGACTACTTTCCTTGATCTGAGGAACTCTGAACAGCCTTTTACTTTGGTAAAATCCCCCAAACTGAAGATATTGGACTTGAATCTGTTCACCAGGTCATAACGAATCTCAACATTGTGCTGTGGACTACAAACTCTTCTTCTGACATCCTTCAGATCGACTAATAAGATAAAGTACAATTTCTCAAGTAAGTTATGACCCAAACACAAACGAGCAGTTCCCTTTCTGTGTCTCACTGAGTGTTTTTAAAGTGTAAGCAACAACCCAATTGTTGGTACCACACTTTGGGGACAGAATAGACCCCAGTCCACAGGCACTTGCTTCAAAAGTGATAACACATGGATTCCCACTGAGAAAGGTGGAAATGTGTGGACTGATGCAATTTGTTCCTTCACACTGTCAAATGCACTTTACTGTTCAGGACCCCATACAGTCTTCTCCCTTGCCTAACAGTTGTCTTGTGGGCTCCACCAGTATAGCGACATTTGTCACTAACTGAGGGGTATATTTACTAAGATTTATCGCTGTGGTTGCGTCACAAAAATGATGCAAATCGACCAACATAATTTTTTACCAGTTTACTTTCCAGTGCAAAACTTGTTTGTGCAAAACATGTTTTGCGCTGGAAAAACAACACATAGCACAGATTTGCCTTACTTAGTGCCAAGTGGGCATTCCATGGGTGGTGAGTGGACATTCCCATGCAACCAACCACCCAAGGTTTTTGACGCAAAACCCTATTTACTTAAAAAGGTGGACAGGGTTTTGTGGCAAAAAACAGCACCCATTTCAAATAGGCGCTATCAGTATGGTGCAAAGGTGTGTGTGGTGCACAACAGCAAATTTCAGCGCTGGTGTTAGGGAGAAGGGAGGAGAGTGTCATAATACTGTAAATATGGCACTCTTTCCATCTTACACAATGCAGCACAGCATTTGTGGCTGCTGCACTGCATTGCGTGAGATTTTAGTAAATCTGGGCCTTAGAGTACAACTCACACATACCTATCAAAGACAACAGTTTCTCTTTCTCTTTGGGTGAAGATGCCTCCTTTATAGCACACACTAGTGTCTTTGGGTAGAAATCCTTGACCTGAGACACTATGCCTCAAATAGTCAACTTGAGTTCTAATAAGTTGCACTTCTCTCGTGCAACTATCAGTCCCTTATTTTCAAAGTGAACACAAACTTCCTTCAGAATGGTAATTTGTTCCTCTTTGTTTTTAATGAAAATTAAGATGTTGTCTTGGAAACACTTGATTCTATCATCCAAATCTTTGAATAGGTGGAACATTGCTTGTTAGAATACGGACACTGCTGACACTCGGCCAAACAGCATTATTCTGTATCTGAATAACGCAAAAGGACTTATGACTGTGGTTAAAGGCCTAGCTTCAGCCACTAATTTGATTCGATTGTATGCCTGGTGGAGGTCAAGGCTTGAGAAAAAGGTAGCACCATCTAAAAGTGAAATCATCTTGTTGATCCTGGGCAAACAATGTCTTTCTAAGACAATACAATATTTCAGGGTGCTTATGTCAATGCACAAGTGCAACCTTCAGTTGCACTTTTTAGCTAGGACAGTGGGGGATACCCATTCAGAGGACTCAGTTTTCTCTCATATGCCATCATGAAAGATCTTGCAATACCTAATGAAAACAGAGTGTCACATCATAAAATTATTGTCTAACTGAAGTTGCACCTTCCTTGAGTTAAATGCAATGGAGTTAACCTTTGAGTTTTCATAATCAACTGTTGAGTATGAACTTTGGGTATATCCTGCAAATCTGGTCATAGCTGTTGAGTTAGTTTACAGCCAATTCGAGATCAGGAGCATAAGGATCAATGATTATTCTCAACAACCACAGGTCCCTCAGCACAGTACACATACACCTTCAGCAGTTGCATACATTTGAACCCTGGAAGCAAATTAGATTTCAAACTTCTTTCTTCTGAAAATGGTCTATGGGATCAATAGTTCACACATATTTCCTTCCCCAGTACTTCCAACCCATGCACTGGGGGTGTATTCACTTTGGCTACTTCCACGCTATTCACTCTATTGAATACCAGTACCATCTTGTTTGTCTCCAATCCATGGTCATCCATAAGGTTCTTATTCATCACTTTCCTCCATGGATGTTGATTAATCAAAATACCAGGGTAGCGTAAGTGACATCACATGACATATGACCCCGCCTAATGTCACAGGAAGTGGCATCACCTGCGCTTTGTCCCACCCCGATGATGTCACAGGAAGTGACATCGCTAGGCATTTGACCTGATGGCATCACTGGAAGTGACATCACATGACTATTGGACTCCATGAAATCAAAGGAAGTGGCATTGCATGGCCTTTGGCCTGGTGCTATCACAGGAAGTGATGCATCTAACTTTTGGTTAATTAAATCACACACAGAAGCTGGAAAGTCTCTACAGATGAAAAATAAGTACCCTTTAGAGCGACATACTTCAAATCGTATTGGAATAGCATCTACATACATTCTTTCAGGTAATGTCTTCAGATATACAATTAAGATACTGTAGCAGTGATTAAGAATCTATCAAATGGGTTACGACAACGGGAATACGCTAGTCAAGTTGAAATCAGCCATTATCAATATCAAATAACTTATAAAATGGGAAGGTTGATGGGCCAATATTGTTCAAAACAAGTTTACTTTATCATTTGTTTTTAGAAACTAAGAGTATCATGTAATTATATTGCTGTGTTGGAACATAGATAACAGTGCTATTTAATGCAGCTCAAGTTCCCATGAGCAACCTTCCTTTCTATGACATGATATACATACTTCTAAACCTTTCCAGGTTTACTATCATTAATTTCTTCTACAGAAAACATGCACATCACTGGTAAAGTACTTGTGTTGATCAATAAAGTTCTGCATTAGCATGTTTAGAGATTGTTAATAAAATGTGGGCAGATTTTACTCACATGGACGAAGATATTGGCTGCCATGTTGATACTGCTTTACTGATAAGAAGAGATACTGCTCAGCTTCCTTGAAAAGAAGAAGGCGCTGACTGGGCAGATAGAAAGAGGCCAATAGTTCACATATCCCCATTTAGAATTATATCTATGATATGAGCATCAGCTTGTTCTAATGATGATTGGGGCATCCTCCTATGTAGAGACTGACTTGAGGGTAAGTTAATGCTCAGCTAATATGAAATCCAGAATAGGCTGACAGTGCCACAGATACGGCATACAGATCTCTGAATAGGATACTGACTGGTGGAAAGAATAGTTGCTGTACTGATAATTGCCAATCTTGAGAACAAATAGCTGGACAGCAAGTGCTCGGCTGTAGGAAATCAAGGTGGCTAACGGTGCTTTGTAATACTGTTTCCATATTTCTACACAAGACAAGGTGATGTGATGAATCTGCATATCGACTGTGACAGAAAGAAACAAAATGGACAGCAAGTTGGTGCTTTGCCAATCGTGCTTAGATGCATGGCGGATTTGGAAGTCGCGGCTGCCATGCGACTTCGAAGTATGGGCTTATTAGGGCACGTGACAATGAACTTGACATAACCGCTCTGGCCTTCAGTAATAAAAGTTTATTGATTTTTTCACACTCTTGAAACATCACTGGACATAATCATTGTGATTTGTAAAAGACTTGGATCTCAATCACAGTTCTTGAGTCCTCGGGGCTCCGAGGTAGGAGATATCGATTGCTGCTATCTATTGGATGCACTGCCAAACTATTTGTATTTACAGAAGACCATTTGAGCCTTGAAAAAGTTGTTGAATATGACGAAACACGTGTCGGCTCTTTGTAGAGATTGAATACTCTAAGAAACATTAAAGTGTTTGGAACATATAAAATCGTCTAGCGTCTTAATACACTGTGGACTGCAGTGTATCTGACTCTCATCGTTTTACTTGGAGTAATGACTCTGGACCTGTCGGATTTACGAACCTTATATTAACAATTGGTGGTGCTCTGGATTCAACTTTTATATATTGTGTGTATTTGAAATTGTGTTTCTTATATATACTTAACACTATTTTGGTGACATAGTGTTATTTTATCCATTGAACACACGTTACTAGTTGCTTCGTTGACACATTTTCTGAAACTGTGATGTGCTAGCATCTTACTTAAACCACTGTCCTTCTTGCTGTACTCACAGATAACAGGGTCAAAATTCAACAATATGCCCATAATACACAACTCTACTTGAAAGTCTCCTCTCCTTCAGGCAACTAACTCCTCAAACACACCTTGCACATCATCCATACCTGGATGTCCAGCACTTACCTGAAGCTCAACCCAACCAAGACACAATTACTGTGATTTGCCAAGCACAATAAACAAGATACAGTGCAAACCAGGCTCAATTGTATGAATCCTGACGGCTTTGAACCACAACTTACACTGAATGCCAAGTCATTTGGATTCACCCTGGACACCAAACCTAGCCTCAAGTATGTTCACACAATAACAAAGACGCCCTCATACCAACACTGTCCTAAAGAAAGTTAGCCCATTTCTTCCAGAAAGTGACTTCAGAACTGCTGTTTGAGCCCTCGTACTTCTACATCAGGATGGTGATAATGCCCTACTCAAAGACCTTCCAGACTCCCCAATGGCACCCATAAGGGGAACCCTAGATTCTGAAGCATGTCTCATCCTGGGCCTGGCGAAATATGAATAGATCACCCCCATCCTGGTGGAACTCCATTGGCTCCCCTTGCCTTGCCACACCATATTCAAAACTAGCTGCATCTTTTACAAAGCTATCACAACCAGCACCTCCACTTATCTTGCAATCAAGCTCTACATCTCTTGTGGATCTCGGCACATCCACAGCTAGGACTCCCTAAGACTGCAGAGCAAGGATTGTAAAAAGAAAAAAATAGATATTCCATCCTTGCACCCAGGATCTGGTACAATATCCCCTTACACATCAGGACCAGCCCAACACAGCTCCAATATAGGAAAAAGTTGAAGACTCATCTCTTTAAAGAATACTACATCATAATGCATTAACGTCCTCAAACCAGTTCCATCTTCTGTTACTCTTTGATTTTATGCTTGTTTTTGACCCTGTAAAGCACTACACTGCCTTTTGACTAGGTTTGCACTATAGAAACACCATACACATGCATACATAAATACATACATAATTCTCTTATCCATAACATGGACTGCCCAAAACCTTTTGCAGACTTAACCATTTGTTCAAGCTCTGGATCCCCCATAACCCACAATCTCTCATGTATTCATTTATTATTGGTGATGGCCATCAACTGATCGTTGAGCATCCCATTGGTAGCTATGCCAAAATTGCAGGTTATCGAACCGCTTCTCAAAGCTGTCAGAAATTCATTAAATAACTCACCATCTTCTTGTTTATAAGTAACAAATGATGTCTGCCAGGTAAAACCGATGGTGGGTTTAAAATAATCTTCCAATTGGATTAGACTACTTCATAGACATCCTCCCCTTCAGGAGGTTCACGTTTTGGAAGTGTCCTGAAAATATCTTGGCCCTCTTACTAAAGCAATGGAATGAGTGTGCCTTTCCTGTGCTGAGGGGGATCAAACAACAGTTTTAGAAAAGGATAAGTAGTCCATCCCCAAAAATAGAAAATGGGACAAAAATGCCAAAGGTTCAATGACAAAGCAATGTGGAGAGAAAGAACAGCAAAGCAAGTGCTCTAAATAACAGTGGTGAACAGTCAGTGCGCACATAAAATATCCAGTGAATACAATCTCTTGTATATATATTAACTTGTCCTTTAACTAGCATTGAGCCAATATGGAAAAGTACTAGTAAGGATAGGTCTCCATAAAATTGGGTAGCAACTAAAATAATGCATAGAGCTAACTAGCTCACATTAGTTGAAGCTCGGCTTGCAGGGGATCTGTGTGAGACTAGTTCTATGATGAAATGCATAGCAAAGAATGGAAGTTTATGGGAAAAACAAAATGGCACCTGAACAAAAGAGGCTTGAAGGCTGAGCAGAATAGTGAAGTGTCGCACTTGGGAAGATGTGGTAGAAACTGACCTGCACTTCTGCAGCATCCAGCACACAATTGGCCTACTAACAAGGTGGAACTATCCCTCAGGCTGAGGGCAAAGACCATTAGACATCAAGCTAATGGAGGTGCAGTCAATATCGAAGGTAAGCCTTGGGGCCATCAGAGGATGTGCCCCAGAAGGAAGCCAATGGGGATCAGTCCTTCGAGAAAGGAAAAGAAGAGTAGACGAGGGCAGAGCAGGATCCCACATCATCATTACACAGCAGTGTGTGCAGCTCTTAAAGAAGACGCACAGTAAGGCAGCACGGATAGCAGCAAAATCAGTAGCTGCTCTCTGCGCAGGAGGATGTGAGACAAGTGGTCAGAAACATCAGGATATTAGCTTATCCTTATCCCCTACATTCTGGTGGTGAAAAGAAGGCAGCACTCATGTGGTAAGTAGATACTTTTATTGACAATCCAGAAATAAGTCTTCATTTTAAGAGAACATCATCCTCAACTCTGGGGCCGATTCCGATCTCGGCCGGTAGGGCACCGAATTGGATTCGGCTTAACCCGATCCGATTCGGAGCCCTCTTTCCCGACCGATTCATACGTGCGTCCGGGTGAGTGAGTACGATGTGAGCGCTCGCGAAATCGCCGACCGACTCGTATGCGGGTCCGACCCGCTCTGACTGACTCGCACGGACACTGTTCGCACCGCGCAATGGAGACGTTCCCCGGCCGGGCAAGTACGATGCGCGCCTCGAGCAGTCCGACCGACTCGTGCCGTCTGGCTCAAAAGGGCAGTCGGAGCCGGACTTTGGGGGTCCGTGTCGGACCCCCCTGTACGCGTAGCCGCGCGAGTCGCACACAGGGGGGACCCATGGGTCCCCCCTACCTGTGCATGTATGGCGCAAGTCGCATCAACGCGTACCTGCTGTAGGTGGCACCCTTGTTCGACCGAATCGAGTCCGATAGCATGCGTACGCATCCTACTCGTTCGGTCGGGCTGCTAGAGTCCGATTCGGTCGGAAATCTCTCCGGGTCCGGCTCGGTCGGAGTGATTTCCGGCCTGAATCGGAATCGGCCCCTCTGTCTCAACTGTCCCGAACAGAACCTCCGAACACCAACTTTCTATACAGAACTAAAAAGGGAAGAGAGGTGGGATGGCAGGGAAAAGAAAAGTTAAGCAAAAACCATCTCTCCTATTCTCTACAGGCAGGATATATTAAAGAATAATATCTTAAGAGTCGCGCGTAGGAACAAAAAGAGCAAGAAGAGCAAGAGCAGTGAGAAAGTAATTAACAAAAGAAAGTAGAATTACAGAATTGAGGTCTTTGGGAAAGAGGTATGGAAAAGAAAGATGAGCTGTTGACTGTCACGCATGTTGAGCGTTCCTTCAGTGTATATGCAATGGGCTCAATATGATGTGGAGTCATAGAATAGCTAAAAATTGTCTACATATCAAAGGCACAGTACAAATTTTCTTTATAGGAGCTCACATTTTTCACTTATGTCCCTTATCATTTACCTGTTTATCAGAAGGGTTGAAATGTTATATCTCAAACAACTTAGGGGCTGATTATGATGGCGTAACGATCGCCACCGCCGGGCCAGCGGTGGCGACCGTTACGCCATCGTAACGTGCAATACCCACCACCATATTACGATGGTGGTGGGTATCGCGGCGGACGGAAAGTCCGTCCGCCGCATTTCCGCCGGTCGGCAATCGTTACGATTGCGGGCCGGGCGGAGCTGGGGCTGAAATATGGTGGCAGTGCCTAGCAGGCACCGCCAGCCATATTAGGATGTTGTGATTTCAAAGTATTTCCATGGTGGCGATGCTGCCATGGAAAGGCTGGCGGGGATTTGCTTTGGGGGCCCGTTGCGGGCCCCTGGGGAGGTGGGGGGTGCACTTGGGGGGTACCTATGGTACCCCCCTACATGTCCATGCACAAGGTGGCAGGCACCGCGCGGTTCCTGCCACGTTGTGCATGGAAATGCACAACATGGCATTTTACCATTGCGGCGGGTACTGCAGCCAGCAGCAGCTGCCGCAATTTTGAAATGCCAGATGCGAACCCCGCGGTGGCGGTCGCATCATAATTCGGGTGGCGAGACAGCCACATGGCAGGCGGGCTTTCCCGTTACCGCTAGGATGGCGGGCGGGCGGACTAAAGTCCGCCTGCCATCCTAATCAGCCCCTTAATGTGGATTCAAAAATGTGCGCAACATTTGAGAGCTTCCTTTGGCATGGGTTTACATTGTCTTCATAGACAATAACAGCACGATGCCGTGAGCAAAATTCTTGCTTTTGAGGAAGGGGTTCTCATTTGTTCCATTTATGAGTGTATGTTTGCTAGGAATTTGCAAAAAATAAATTGAAAAAAAAGCTTAAATAATAAATAGCTTATTTGTAGATAGTGTTGGGGTCCATTTAGGGCACCAATGCTGAAGTATCAATAAAATGCTACAAAAAGCAAGTTATTTTTAATAGTAGCAGTACGATTATTATTATTATTATTATTATTATGTATAGGCATTCATACGGTAAATACTTGAAAATCCTAGGTAGTCAAACTATTTGGAAATGACAGCTTCAGCTCTAAAAGATTGTGGAGAGCTTAACAATAACATATTAGCATTTTTATACATTACTTCATTTTATCCTTTACTCACTCAGGTCCCTCTCTCTAAGGGCAGTCCCAGCTGCCCTTTTGGTTTTTGGAAAGCTGCGAAAGAGGGCGAGCCCGACTGCTGCTTCATATGTGTCCCATGTCCACTGGGAGAAATAAGCAATCAGACTGGTGAGTAAATTAGCATCTCAAGGCATCCAGATAATACTTGCAAGAGTGCTGAAAGAGATCGAGGGCCAGATTATTGTTCACTTTCTCTTGCAGATTCTTTGAAGTGTTCCAAGTGTCCCAGGGACCAGTGGCCCAATGAGAGACAAGATGGATGCATCCCAAAGACTATAGAGTTCCTGTCCTACGAAGAGCCTCTAGGAGCCACCCTGGCAGTAATTAGCATTGGTCTCTCCGCAATACCTTCTGGTATCCTGATGCTATTTGTTTATTTCAGGAACACCCCAATCGTCAAAGCAAATAACAAGTTTCTCAGCTACCTTCTATTACTGGCACTTGCTCTTTCTTTTCTCTGTTCCTTGTTTTTCATTGGCTTCCCAAGTTCAGAGAAATGCCTCCTCCGTCAGGCTGCCTTTGGGGTCATTTTTGCTCTCTGTGTCTCTTGTGTGTTGGCTAAAACCATTATGGTGGTTGTTGCCTTTAAGGCTATTAATCCCACAAGTAACTTAAAGAAATGGGTTGGGCTTCAGTTGGTTTATATGATTGTAACTATCTGTACACTCATTCAAGTTATTCTCTGTGTATCCTGGTTGACTCACTTGCCATCATTCTCAGGCTATAATAACAATTCTCAGCCTGGAAAGATAATAGTTGAATGTAATGAGGGGTCTCCGATTGCTTTCTGGAGCATGCTGGGATATCTTGGACTTCTAGCCACCATCAGCTTCGTAGTAGCTTTTCTAGCCAGGAAGCTCCCAGATAGCTTCAATGAGGCAAAATTCATCACCTTCAGCATGCTCGCCTTCCTCAGCGTCTGGCTCTCCTTTATTCCTGCCTATCTCAGCACTAAGGGCAAGTACACGAATGCCATGGAGATTTTTGCCATTTTGTCTTCTAGTTTCACTTTGGTTGCCTGTATATTTTTTCCAAAGTGTTACATCATCTTGCTAAGACCAGACAAGAATACTAAGAATCTGTTGGCAAACCTGAAGAAATGTCTCAACAATGTGGATTCAGCAACTTAAATTAACATTTCTAATTAATTAGGAAAACTTGCTGACCTCATTTCGTAATTCACCATCAAATCATTGCACTCAGTACTGTTCGTTTTATACCAAGGTTTATATCTACCTTCTGTTATCATCTGCAGATGTAGCACTATCATTTAGATGCTGACTTGTTCTAATTCTTCTAATTTGCAAAGTTTGTTTTCAGGTTTGTGAAGTTACTGTTATGTTCCCCAACCTAGGCCTAAGTAGCAAAGTGACCTTTTACCTACATTTGTCCTACCTTGCTCTGCATAATGGTTCTAGCACTGACCTTTTACCCAGTTATGTGTTAAATAAATGTCAATTGGTTTCCTTGAAAGTAGCCTCATTTATTATGCATGAGGATTCTTAGTAAAGTCCCCTGCACATGTCGTACATAACAGGATTAACATACTCTGTACGAAAGTCATGGATACCGTCATCCTAGGGCGACAGAACTACTTTACATAATTGCAATTATTGATTTAGGCTCATTTTCCTAATCATACTCACAACATATCAATTGTGGTAGGAACCCCGAGGCTATCTTAGTGGTATAAAAGAACCGCACCTTCACTAAGTAACTAGAGGAGACGCTTCTACACTGACACAAGACACTGAGGTCCCTGCACGCTGAAGCTTCAATATGCAGCAGTCTGATATCCCTTGCAGGGTGTCTAACTCATGACCAAGACGGGGTCCTTTGTTCTCCCCCATCAGGTAATTGGGTTGGCTCTTTCTTAGAGGATTGTTGGCCTTACACCCACATACATTTTAGGTACTCTTAGGTACACTTAGGTAGGGTCCGCATCATAGGAGTACGCTTGATTACTTTCATGTTTATATGCCTGCATATATTAACTGCTTTAGCACCATGGTAGAATTCTACCTTCAATTTTTTCTATTGGTGCTTGTAATCTTTTACATTTGCTTCTGTCTAATGATTGTCACAGCAAACATGTTTTATACTAGAATGAAGCTGGTTCAATAAATGCTTATTGAAAATGTCCCCAAAGTTTATTATGTGTACCTCTCTGAGACAAAGTAAGCACGATTGACTGAGCCAAAAATACTGTACTGTTTCCACGATCCCTGAAGGTTCAATGGTTGTCATGTTCAATGGTTGCCAGAAACTATTCGCACCTTGGTAAGGTTTGGGGGCTCATGGTGGCACTCTGAGCTAGTTGGGCTATAGGCTGATATATCCTTTGGGGGTATCCAGAATCACTCTAGATACCAATCCCTGGTGCCGCCAATGTTGGTTTGGTTCTTATTTAACGGTCAAATCTGAGTAGTTCAGTCGTGCTTTTCTCAGAGACCCCTACTCACATTTAACCAGAGACATCTGGAGTGGGAAGGGAAATCCGCCGCAGCTGAGTAGGTATATCCTGTGTATTACCTGTAGGTTTGTTCAAGCTTGAAGGATTATAGCTCCCCACATTGTGCACATTTTTTCTCGTTTCATTACTACTTCCTCTCACAATGTCTGTCACTGGTGATGGCATTGCGAATACAGGGGAAGAGGATTAGGAAGTTGTTCTTAACATTACTGAAACTTGCAGACATGCAACTACTATGAAACAAATGGAATACTGCCTACTGGCAATGGGTGACAGTGTTATCTTCATGATTGAAGCACACGAGGCATTCAGAACAGAGACATTCTATGCTTGGGTCAAATTCCTGCCTGCAGATGCACGGACACATTTGTTTCATACTTCAAGTTCAAGTTCAATTCACTTTATTCGGAAGGTTTTCCATCATAAAAGTAACATACAAATCACAGTCAGCATTTCATTCAAATTAAAACACAGTTAGATATTGTCAAAAAGTTAAAATTACAGATAGCATCAGTTATAACAAGAAAAAGCGCCATGTGCCTTCACAGTATATCAGGTAGCCTACAGGATCGGCAAGTTTCATTTCCAGGTAATTAAATCGCAAGATATGCATAGTTTGACATCATTTATAAAAGTAGTAAAGTGCTACGTGCCCTGACTGCATGTTTTAAAAATTGACCTACATGTAGGCATGTTTCATGGTCCTACAGAAGGATAACACGTGAAAACATAGCTCTACACTGTCTGATGTCACTATATTTCCTTTTTAAAAAGTGGAATTAGGAATAACCTTGTATAAAATTCATTAAATTTGCAAAACAATAGAAAATGTAACATAGTTTGACCTGACTTGTCACACGGACAAGGAATTGTAGCAAGGTTTGGTTGATACCCTGGTGGGAAGCACAATAGATATTTTACAGTGTCGGCACGGAACCTTAATGACAAGGAGCTAGCCCATCTCCTGCAAGGCTGCTCTAAATAAACAGGAGGTGGGGTTGAGATACACAAAGTCAAATAGGCAGTGATCAGTGGTTTTCCTTCCATATCTTTAAGGCGGTTTTCCTGCGCAAATTCATAAAAGACTTTGGCTACTTCCTTTTATTGATAGTAGGACATAGATCGTTCTCTATAAAACCGTTCTACATACCAATTTTTTTCCAATTCCAATTTGATGTATGCCAACCATGGAATTCGGAAGCAGTTATCACAGGAAAAGCAGTCATTTATTATATCTCTAGTGAGTACTAGTCCATGTTGAAATCCAAAATAGTAAGGGCCTTATTCTAATAAATTCATTTATGTATATTCAATTTAGCTCGTTATGGGAGATAATGTTGGGAGATGAAATTGGTACTCCGAGGAGTCGCCTGCAGAACCTGTTTTCTTCATTTTGTATAGTTTCACAGTTTGCAGCCCCCCAGATTTCAGAACCATAAATGCAATGGGAACACATTGAGATTTATAAATTTGCATCATAGCTTTCAGTTGTCCCCCACCACGGGGTTGGGAGAGGGAAAATAGTGAATCAATTGTCTTTGAAAATTTCATTCTGCGATATGCACTATTAGGAGACCATGCCCTGAGGCTGAGAACATGACACCCAGGTAAGGAAAAGTCTTTACACTGGTTAGGGAATTTTCGCCTATTTGTCTGCTAGGCAGTTGGGTACAGCGTGGGCCACATGCCATAATGTGTGATTTAGTAAAATTTGTTCTAAGATCAAGGGTAGTCATAAAGTTTGTAAACGCAGCTACTAAGAGGTGCAGTGCATTTGGGGTACGGGCCATTAACACTGCGTCGTCTGCATATAACAGTGTGGGTAGAGGATTCCCCTTAACAAATGGGACGTTGCTAGTTATCCAAGCTAAAGCCAGGTAGAGATTGTTAATGTACAATATAAATAAAAGCGGAGCCAGCACACACCCTTGTCGGACACCTCTGCCAATCTCAATGTCTTTACACACTTTCCCATTATCACTTAGTCTCACTCTGGCTCTCATATCCATGTGAAGATATGCAAGAACATGGACAAGGGGGATATCCAGGCCCTTTGCGCGACAGTATGTGCCATAGTTTGTTTTGGTTTACACAGTCGAAAGCGGCACTTAGATCCATGAAAGCCAAATATAGTGGCACACGCTTAGCAACAGTGTGTTTACCTATTATTGGGTTTAAATTGGCACATTGCTCGATTGTCCCAATCTTACTTCTAAAACCGTGTTGGGAGGGGTGTAAAATAGATTCTGCTTGGGCCCACTCCTGAATTCTATTGTAAATAGCATATCCCAGAATTTTAACAAGTGTGTCGATCAAGAAGATCGATCTATAACAACTGGGGTCTTCACTGTTACTCTTCTTGACTAAAGGGCCAATAAAAAAGTCTGCCAGGAGTCCGGAATAACTGTGGGGCATATTCTCAAGAACTTATCGCCGATTTATCGGCACTTTAGCGCCGCAAAAGTGGCGATAGATTTATCGCCCTAATCTCAAGCTGGTACAAACTGCCGATATCGCCAGTTGTCCAGCGATAGCTGCCGCAAAAAACATCGCCACGGATGAGAGCGACAACTAACGCTAATGATATGCAGAGTAGGCGTTCCCGTGCAAAAACACACGAAAACACCACTTTCCGATATTCTCAATGACCAGCCAGATCGGCGCAGCGATACAAAAACAGGCGATAAGGCGCGTTAGCAGCAGGGATTTAACACCTGCCTTTTACTGGTGTTAAGCAGGATGACAACCTGCAGTATGAAAGGGAGCCCAGCCCAGAGCCACATCTGAAGACCAACACATGTCATGGAGCTACTGATCATGCAGCTCGGAGACCCAAGAGGGCCACAACACCCACCACCCCTAGGCCCCCCCGGACCACCACCCCCCCGGACTACCACCTAGGCAGCGCAGACGAAGACAGCGGACGTTCCTGAAATGCACCAGCCTCAGACACTCAACGCCAGGGGATGCCATTGCCCACTACAGGCTCAAAAGGACAACCATCCTCCACATCCTGACCCACATTGCCCACAGGCTGACAGTACCAACACAGCGGACAACCAACATCCCTCCGCAGACAAAGCTGCTGGCTGTGCTGCACCTGTTGGCCTCTGCTACCTTCCAACCAACAACTTCCAGAGTCGGAGGAGTCTCACAGCCAGCCCTATCAAACTTCCTCACACATGTCTTGGATGCATGTCCACAAAAGCAATGGCGGACCCCTGTATCCGCACCGAACGCTAGTCCCAATTCGTAGTGTTCCTGCGCAACCAACCCCAACGCCAGCCGTTGCCTGACGCCTCTGTGCTCCATATCCAAGATTGTAGTTACTGAAATGGGGGTGCACCAGGTCATGAAGTCCAGTAGTCAACAGTAGTGTAAAAACAGTTCTTTATTACAAATACATAAATCAACAATACGAAAAGCTCAGCCAACGCGTTCCATTCCCAACAGGGAACTTCATCAGGGCAACGTGTGGATTCAATTAACTGCATATGCTGCGGGAACTCCCCAATACAATTCCATATTCCGAAAGTCAGTATTCAGAAACCTGTTGGATAAATGGTGACAATGGTCAAGCGTCCGTATAGTCACAAACGTAATCTGGTACAGTGTATTGCACTTGGACAAACCGGACTGCTAACAGGTATGATAAATCCTGCATAAAAAGACCGTAACAGAAGTTTGTGTGGGCGTAACCTTTGTAGGAAAGAAAAGGAAGGTTACGACCACACAAACTTCTGTTACGGTCTTATTATGCAGGAGTTATCATACCTGTAAGCATCACGGTTTGTATCAGCTTGATACCCCTGCACCTGCACTTCCCCCACACTGCGCAGGAAAAGCTGGAGACCAATCAAGGGAACTACTCCATAGCTGGCTTCCCGCACGTGTTGGGGCAATTGACTGCACACATGTACTACTTGTGCCCCCTGCCGACACTGCACACAATAACCACAACAGAAACCACACGCATTCCATCATTGTGCAGGCAAAAGGTGGACCACCGGGGCCTGTTCACGAATGTCGTCGCAAACTTCCCAGGCAGTGTGCATGATTCTTACATCTTCCGCAAGTCCATCACCAACCAGCGCTTTGAGGATGGCACCTATGGAAATGCACTGCTCGTCGGTAAGTACCAACTGAACACACCACACACCTCAACTCCACAATCATGCAACTCAAAACTGTGGGAATGCACACGTTTCAAAATCACATACAACATGCCAATCAACATGCCCAACTACCAGACACGACAACACAAGTAACTGTGGTAACCGTGGCCAGCCATGTTTTCCAAACCATCCACGGCATGGCACCTCTGCCACACAATTGCAGAATGTGGGGAGAGATGGGAACCAATTATGTGCGAAGGAGGCAAGTGACCCATCAATAAGAATGTACACAATGCCAAGTGTGGCGGTGATGTGCCGGACAGACATCAGTATGCAGAGCACAGACATCTCCATGTGGACATATACTGCTGGTGTTTGTAGTGTTGTGGACAGTGGACGCAAACAGGTTACCTCAGGCAGTGTGGAAGACCTTGGACATGTAGCTTTGTCGTTGTCCCCTGTAAGCATGAGCGGAGTGGCCTTGGCCGGCGTATGTCGTGAATAAATAGCCTGGGGCTCTGGGCGTGGTTCAGTTCCGGGATGGCCACCAAAGTAACTACTGCGTGTGTCTCTGTGTCTGCCATATCCTGTCCATAGGCCTACACACACGTGGCCGACCACCTTCAACGGCTAGATTTACACTGGAGACGAGGTGGCTACATCCCAAGCCAACCCGCGCACATCTCGTCATCGCATGCAGGGTCGTGTCTGCCAGGGTGGCACCCCCCACCCAGCCACGAGGCCGCCGCCGTGACCGGTGGTGCCTGCGCGATCCTGTGCACCTGCTGCACCCCAACCCTGGTCCCCAGACCAGTCTGCCGCCCAGCGATGACTGGCCGCCCCTGCGCACCCAGGCCTCAATGCTCACCTGCCGCCACCGGCGTGTCTCCAAGAGGGCCCACCACGTGCCGGTGCAACCTCCTCAGCCGATCGCTGGATTCCACTCCACAGTCCCCCAACGCACCCTGCGGCACCGCACCGCGCAGTCATGTGTGTGCTGACTGCTGCCTTCGGCGTACACTGCGCTCCAGCAGGGCCCTTAATTCAAATCTAATCTTGATTGTCAGGACGGCGTATCGAGGTCTACGCATCATCGCAGGCTGCACACCCGCTCAGCTCTTCAGGTGCCCCTACCTCAGTGCATCGCAAGTCCCGGTCCCGTGGTGGTAGGCCAGTGTCAGCCGCAGTGCATCGGGTGCCACCAACTCTGTGCACCGCAAGTCATCGTCCCGTGGCGGTAGGCCCATGCCGGCCGCAGTTCATTGGGTGCCACTAAAACCCAGTGCGCCACAAGTCATGGACCCTTTATGATTGAGTCTCGTGGTGCGGACGCCATCATGTCACCTCCGGCAGTTGGGAATGTGATGTGGTAGGCCCCTTTTATTGGCAGGGTCACATGTCCTGTGACGCCTGTGCTGGATGGGTGTGGTGTGGGTGTAAACCAGCCCTCAGGGAGTGGCTGTGGCATGCTGACAACTAGACCAGTGATCAGCAGATCACTAAAGGGAAGACCTGGAACATGTAGCTTTGTCGTCCCCCTCTGTAAGCGTAAGTGGAGTGGGCTGGGCTGGCGTATGCCAGTCCAGCGTAGGGGTGTGACCAATGAGCCCGGGGCTCTGGGCGTGGTTCAGTTCTGGGCTGGACAAGAAAGTAACTAATGCGTGTGTCTCTGTTGTAGTGTCGGTGCCACCCGGTCCACAATCGGCAATGTTGCACCCTGTGACTCAAGTCCCACAACATGAGCAACATGGATGTAAGGGGGAATCACTGACCCTACATTCATCCATACTTTCATACTTGAATGATCATAGACATGACACATCTGTGTGAATCTGAAAGTTTTATTCACATTCAGTGGAGTGTTGAAGCTGGAGCAGTACATGGCCTTGCAAACCCCACTTTACATTTTTGCCCCGTGGAGGGCCAGCCAGAGTCCTTTAGGGAATAGCAAGTTCATCGGAAGAGGAAGAGTTCAGTCCGCAGTCTGATTGCTGTGTCATTGGTAACCAAACAGAATATGGCAGTCCATGTCGAGGTCCAAGGTGAGTGTCGCAGAGTGCATCGGGGGACAGTGGAAGGTGATGATGCAGAGGGCAGAACCAAGCAGAAACAGGCCATATGGCGGAGATGAATGCTACCGCTTCCTTCTTACCACTAAGGCAGAATCATCCGCATCTTCGTCCTCTGATGTTTCATGTGCCTCACATGTGGGTGGTGGTGTTTTGTCAGCAGCACTGTGTGGCACTGATACATCATAGGCCGGAGGTGGAATGTCTGCCGCACTGTGTGGCAGTGACACATCAGGGGCCGGAGGTGGATTTTCTGCCACACTGTGAGGCACTGACACATCAGGGGGCGGAGATGTGGATGTAGAAGCAGCAGCAGCATTCATCGGCGCCAGGCCTTGTGGCAGCAATGCCATGATGAGGATCTGCAGGGCATGGAAGATCCCAGCTACATCTCGCTGGTGTGCAGCCGTGGCATCCGCTCCCTGTTCTCCATGATCCTCCGCATGTGTCCCAACTCCCGGCTGACATCGCTGGAGCCACTCTGACTAGACAGTTGTCCTTGTCTCAGAGTCAGGACTCCAGCGATGTCAGCCATGGATCGTTGGAGAGCATGGAGTGGACTGTGGGTGTCCGTTAGGGACTGTAAGTGGTCCCTGATGGGACTTAGACACCCACGTATGGCATTTAGTTTGGCTGCCATGAGGTCAAACCCCAGCCATCTTCTCCTGGCACCCTAACACATGGTGTTGGAAGGCCATGTGTTGTTTGTGGGGGTCCTGGGAGTCAGCCGTGGTGGTGGGTTCTTCCTGCTGTGTGGTCTATGCAGGGGGTGAGGTCTCCTCGATGCAGCTGGGCTGCCCTGCTCCTGGAGGTGAGGTGCTGAAGCTGTCCATGAGCTCTTGGAGGGTGTCGGTGTCGAAGGTGTGGAGGTCCTCTTCGTCATCAGTGAACAGCTGTTGGGTCTGCTCTGCAGGAGGTGTTGATTCTCCCTCTGCAATGTGAAGGGGAGATGCAGTTTAACATTGTGTTCACATGTATGTTGACGCATTTTACAAGTTTACATACAGACTGCATGACAATGTACATTGTGACTGTTTGGGAGGAGCTGCCTATTTGATGTGGGACAGTGGATATTTCGACAACATCACGGATGTGTGTTTGTACTTGTACATTATCATCTCACATTTCCCTGCTATGCCAAATGTGATTGGCCAGTTTCTACACACAAGCGGCACCAGTTGTGTCCTCTGTTCTGTTGTGAACGTGTTGCAGTTTGTACCGCATTATTGTCAATGTTGATGTGCTCTGAATGTTATGTGTGTGTGCTGCATTTTGGGAGAGTCGCCCCTGCAGCTCTGAATTTTCTGCCCCTTATCCCTTTCAGGCGGTGTGCCTTTGACTTCTGTGCTTATACAGTGCTGAGATGTTGCATACTTGGGTAAATTGGGCTCTTGGTGGGAGTTGGGACTCTGGGGCATGGTTTGTCCGCAGATGTGTTGTTGACGTCAGGGGTTGTTTGTGCACGTGGATGTGTCAGAGTGTGACCTGCTCCTTTACGGATGTGGTCCACACTCAGCCACCTCAGTGTCGTGGCGTGCAACATGTCATGATATATTGACTGCAGCCAAGCTATTCGTCATGCAGTGTCACTTGCATTGTCAGTGTGGCTCACAGACACGCCGCTTTGCTGGGTTTGGCACATGTGCATGGGTTGGTTGTGAGATTGGTGATGTGTGGGAAGGGCCTCCTCTGGGCACATAGTCGACGGGGGCCTACTTGCTGTTTCTAGGTGTGCTGCAGTGTGCCAAGGGCATCAGGGACATGATCCAGGGTCATTGTGGGTGTGCACTGTGTTATACTTAATTGTGCATGTGTGCCATTGTGCCCATCTCCCCCTGTCCCCCCAGTCCCTGATTGTTACTCACCCTGTTGCTGTTGTGTCAGGTCATGTTGAGCAGTGTCCGGTCCCCCAACTCCTGCCACCGTCTCCCCACTGATGACTGTGGACACCATTTCCTCCATCTCATCCAGCTCCTCCTGTGGCGCTGGACTCCCACCTCCAGTCTGCATTGCTGCCTTCTGGTTGTTGCCGAGTTTCTGCTTGGTTTTGCGCTTCACATCATTCCAGCGCCTCTTGAGCTCTTCCATTGTCCTCCTCAGCACTCCGACTGCATTCACCTTGTCCAGGATGGACTGCCATATTCCATTTTTTGTTGCCAATGACACAGTGGCGGTGACGGATAGTTGTTGATGGTGTTCTACCACCTCCGTTATCAGGATCCTGTTTTCCTGCGTACTGAACCGCGTCTTCCTCTTCTTCTTCTCCTTTCCCTTCTCTGACCCAGAGATCATAGGCTGGTCCTCCGTGGGGCTTGTGGGGTTCTGGTTGTCCTCTGTACTTGCTCCGGCTACCTCCATTGTGCTTCGCAGTTGTTTTGGTTTTGTTTGTGGGTTTTTTTTCTGCTGTTATAGTGATTTTTACCACCTGACGTGTGTGAATTGCAGGCCTGGCGCACCTTATCGCTGATTTTTTTATCGCGGTTGGGCCCATTGCCACTTTTTTCACGTTCGGCTTTAGATTTTTATCGCAGTCTTGGTAATTTTATCGCAGACATTTGACGCGTTATCGGGAAACTATCGCATGTTACCGCCGTGTTGGGAATACGACATTAACATGGAGTTATTTTCCCGCGATAGACGGTGATATGAAAAATGTCGTTAACCTATTTTGGTAATGATTATCGCACGTTCTTGAGAATATCCCCCTGTGTGTTCCAGGTTACTAAATACGGTAAACAGTCAGAATATCGAGTTGTTATTCTCGACTTGCACTAATATCGAGTGCAAAATATCGGGATACAAAAATATCGACTGTCAGAATATCGTGGTACAGAATATCGAGTCTAAGGTAAGTAATATCGTTTTTAACAATATCAAAGTCATTAATATCGTTAGCAAAAATATAGTTGTTAAAAATATCGTTTTTTTAGTTAGTGTTATGTATTTTAGTATGTATTTTAAATGTATCTGTTCTATTTTTTTGTCTAAGTATTGCATTTGTTTTTTAATATATGTATTACATTTTTAGAAGTTATTTATTTTATTTTAAGTAAATTTTGCGTTTTAGTTCTGTAGCGGGTTGTGGGTTTATAGGGGAATAGGGTAGGAAGTAATTTAATTATAATCACATATTTAATAATTTTAAGAAGTTATTAATTTTATTTTAATTACATTTTGCATTTTAGTTCCATAGCGGGTTGTGGGTTTATAGGGGAATAGGGCGGGAAGTAATTTAATTATAATTAATTAATTAATACTTTTTATTAATTAATATTTATTTTTTATAATATTTTATATTGTTATTTGTGGTAATTAATTTATTATTATTTATTTATTAATTGGTTGTTAATTATTGTTAAATAATTGGTAATTATGTTAATTGTGTCATTTACTTAGGAGCGGGTTGTGGGTTGATAGGGGAGTAGGGTGGGAAGTAATTTAATTTTAATTAATTCATTAATATTTTTTATAAATTCATATTTATGTGTTTAATATTTTTTACTGTTAATTGTGGTAATTAATTTGTTTTTAATTATTTATTAATTGGTTGTTAATTATTATTAATTAATTGGTACTTTTGTTAATTGTGTCATTTTTTTAGGAGCGGGTTGTGGGTTGATAGGGGTGTAGGGTGGGAAGTAATTAAATTTTAATACATTTTTTAATATTTTTAATATAATATTTACTTAACGTTATTTTATAGTGTTTATTGTGTGTATTAATGTATTAATAATTGTTTTTATTTTGTTTGTTAATTGTTATTAATTAATGAATTAATTGTTAATTAATTATGTTAATTGTGTCATGTTTTAGAACATTGGTGGTGTTATTGATAGGGGTATATGGTGGTAGGTAAATTATTTGAATTAATTAATTATTTGTTAATTAATGCTGATTAATTAATTTAAAATTAAATATATTAATTGTGGAATAATTTTGATGTGTGAGTTGTGGGGTTTATAGTTGTAAATGTTGGGAAGAATTTTTTTTAAAAATTAATTAATGATTTGTTGTTAATTGTTATTAATTTATGAATGCAAAATTGGTTATGGAAATTGTGAAAATATTTTTAGGTGTGTGTTTTGATGTTTATTGGGGTAGAGGGTGGAAAGTAATTTAGTTTAAATTAATGAATCAATAGCTGATCCTCAATATTAATTTATTAATTTATAAATATTTTTGGTAATTGTTTTGTTTTTATTTTGTTTGTGGTTTTTGGTTCAATAGCTGTAATCTTTGGTTTTATCCCTTCCGCTACCCAACACTTTCCCTACTGTTGCATTCATTGGAGTGGGAATAGAAATGTATTCCCCTCCGCTATCCAACACTTTCCCTACTGTTGAACTCGCTGGAGTGGGAATAGTAATTTTTACCCCTCCGCTATCCAACACCTTCCCTACTGTTGCACTTGCTGGAGTGGGAATAGTAATTTATTCCCCTCCGCTATCCAACACTTTCCCTACTGTTGCACTCGCTGGAGTGGGAATAGTAATTTTTACCCCTCCGCTATCCAACACTTTCCCTACTGTTGCACTTGCTGGAGTGGGAATAGTAAATTATTCCTCTCCACTATACAACACTTTCCCTATTGTTGCACTTGCTGGAGTGGGAATAGTAATTTGTACCCCTCCGCTAACCAACATTTTCCCTACTGTTGCACTATCTGGAGTGGGAGTAGTAATTGTATATTCTCCGCTATCCAACACTTTCCCTACTGTTGCACTTGCTGGAGTGGGAATAGTAATTTTTACCCCTACGCTATCCAACACTTTCCCTACTGTTGCATTTATTGGAGTGGGAATAGTAAATTATTCCCCTCCGCTATCCAACACTTTCCCTACTGTTGCAGTCCCTGGAGTGGGAATAGTAATTTATTCCCCTACGCTATCCAACACTTTCCATATTGTTGCACTTATTGGAGTGGGAATAGTAAATTATTCCCCTACGCTATCTAAATCCGTATTTGTAAAGCGCGAACTACTCACCCTTACGGGTCTCAAGGCGCTGGGGGCCGTAGTGGAAATTAAGTGAGCTATTGCCCAGAGTCACATGGTGCTGAGCTGAGCTGCCGCCGGAGCCGGGGATCGAACCGTGAACCCTGTTGCTCCGAAGTCAGCTGCCCTGGCCGCTGCACCACACCTCTCCGCTATTCAACACTTTCCCTATTGTTGCACTCGCTGGAGTGGGAATAGTAATTTATTCACCTCCGCCATCCAACACTTTCCCTACTGTTGCAGTTAATGTAGTGTAAAATGTAGTTTTAAAAATTAATAAATATTTTAATAATGTAATTTATTATATATATGTATATATTTTTTATGTTACAGGTATATATATATTTATGTATTTATAATTGTTGATATATTTCTAACATTTTATAATTTATTAAAATAATTATTTAGGTGTCCATTACGATGTCGGACGGTAAAAAATCCGCCATCTACCATAGCGGTAAAAATCCGCCCGCCTACACCGTCTGAATACCGACTGAGCGATCACGATGCGGCGAGCCGAAAACCGCCGGCGGCGGAAAATAAACAAAAAATATCGCCCGCCCATGTCCGAGTCTAAGTCCATCCGCCCGCCACAGACGGAAAGACGCACGACAACCCAAAACCGCCCGCCCTGACGACCGAGACACAGGCCGTGAAATTAGGATCGCACAGACATGAGCGCGGAAAATACACAGAAACACCGCCCGGCAGCGTAAACAACAGTGATGAAAATGGACACGGCGGAAGCCCTGGCGGCCACGTCCCTGCACAGAAATCATCCGCGGACCCAAACTAACACACACAACATGGCCAACAAGTCCACACAGCAAGCCACGCACAAATACCCAAACACAGTACACAACCCGAAAACACCCCCCCCCTGGACAAACAAATAAACTACAAAACCCAGAACACCAGCCACAACACACCTGAAAACAACAGACCATCATGACACACCCACATAGGTAAGTACAAAAGCAGCCCCTTCACAGACTACAACCCCTTGCAACATTACAAACTGAGGACGAGAGCACACAACACAGCGAGAAAGAAAGGACAGCAGCACACCACAGACACGCACCTATCACACCCATCACCACCACCACCACCAAACACCGGCCACACAAACCCCCTGCACATCACACACCACACACCGCACCAGCACCACAAACACCAAAACACACAACATGGCACCACACAGAATGCCCAAGTTCACTTCCACCGAGCTGACGGTCATGGTCGACGAGATCGTCAAGGTGCACCCACAAATCTATGGCAACCAGGTCCAACAGACACCACTAGCCACCAGAACCCAGTTGTGGATCAGGATCGTAGACCAGGTCAATGCAGTCGGGAACGTGCCACGCAACAGAGGCAAAATCAACAAAAGGTGGAACGACCTGAAAAGCGTGGTCAAGAAAAAGGAGACCAAGAATCGTGAGCTGGCTGCCAGGACTGGCGGAGGTAATCCCGCGCTATTCAAGACCTTCAAGGCGTGGGAGGAGAAGGTGCGAGTCATCATACATCCGGAGATCCTCACCGGATTACCAGGGGAGTGGAGGCTGGTAAGTACAAACAAACGTATACCAGCACACCGCCATGTACTCACATGCACTACCACTATGCCATAGCTCCTAGGGACAAACACCCCCATGTCCAGTACACAATACACAAGACATCACTCACACATGCAACAGACACTACCACACACTCAGCCCAAACCTACCAACTAACAAAACCTTGGGGGCATGTGTACAGTCAGCCAGCACCGCAACTCCCACCAGGTCCCCTTGTACTCCAGAAGCACCAGAAGGAGCACTCCCCACACCCATGTGTCAGCCATAGCTGCAGTAACCGACAAGTAACAGGTAAGTAGCCGCAACACAAAGGCAGTGGGTGGGAGGGGGGACAGCTGAAGTACAACACACACCAGGCCCCTAGTCCTACAGCGCAGCAAGGAGGAGCACTCCCCACACCCATGTGTCAGCCATAGCTGCAGTAACCGACAAGTAACAGGTAAGTAGCCGCAACACAAAGGCAGTGGGTGGGAGGGGGGACAGCTGAAGTACAACACACACCAGGCCCCTAGTCCTACAGCGCAGCAAGGTGGAGCACCACCCACACCCATGTGTCAGCCACTGCAGTGCACACCTGCAGCCGACAGGTAGACATCTCACCCCACATGCAGGGGTTTCTGTGGGTGTCAAGCCATCACCACAACTCACAACACCGCCCCCACTCCCACAGACCAGCAACATGGAGCACCCCTCCCGCCCATAACCATGTGGCATCCATTGCATTACTCACTCAAAAACAACCTGTAGGTGGTAAACTGTACAGGGCGGGGTGTCTGTAGGCATGAGGACTGTACTACGACTGACACATGGGACATGTCACGTAGCAGAGGAACACGCAGCACTGCTCCCTGTCACAATCATGTGACCAATGTGCACACGGACATGTATTACAGAGTCATACCCCACATGACCCATCACAGATACAGCAACACCGAAGGAGCCACGTCTGCATGCACAAGTCCCACTGGAGTACAGACCCACACGGCAGGCACTGTGCCACCCATCACACACATCAGCAACACCATCGAAGTCTTGTCCATGTAGTCCTTACTGCCTGTCACCCACACATCGTACAACAACGCCCATGTAAGACAAACCTTACTAGAAGTAAAAGCGTGGAACCACAATATTGCACACAAAAACACCTGGACCCATGAAAAACACACAGGCACACAATGCACATTCAACATATCATCCATCTCATCTGTCAGCCCCAGTGTCATGAAAGGTATGTCATCCGAACAGCTGTCCCACATACAGTAGTCATGCAAAGATACCTGCCCATGACAAATCATGTGCCTGCAGTGACTGAAGCGCACGTCACACTGTGAGTAACAACACACATAATATAGTCAACACCCCAAGAGCACTGCATTGATGCACATGTACGAGGGCAGCACGCACACCAAGGATTTGGCCCATCTGCAATACGTCGTGTGGCACACAACAAGCACGAACTCACAACAATGCTACCAATGTAATGTCCATGAATGATAACAGTCAGCAGATATGCCGGGCATGTCAGACAGACACACACCTATGTCTATGCACTGTCATGTTGCCAGAACACATGTCACGTTCTGCACCCATTACTCACAGTATGTACCCCAAAAGCATATTTCAACCCAAAAGCGTTTAGGGGGCTGTACCCCCTTTTGCCATCAGTGTTTCTAAGCGTTCCATTTGAACCCCAAAAGCATATTTCAACCCAAAAGCGTTTAGGGGGCTGTACCCCCTTTTGCCATCAGCGTTTCTAAGCGTTCCATTTGAACCCCAAAAGCATATTTCAACCCAAAAGCGTTTAGGGGGCTGTACCCCCTTTTGCCATCTGCGTTTCTAAGCGTTCCATCTGAACCCCAAAACCATAGTTCAACCCAACATCGTCGATGGGTCTGGAGCCCGCATACGCCCGAGCCACAAAATGTAGGAGCATAGCAACACACACCCATTGGCATTGCTAATCCGTCCCATGCCACATGTCCACATCACACAGTTCCATTGCCTAGCCCACGCATACACACATCGTACATCCACACACACGCCTCTGGGAAACCTGTGCACGACAGTGCACGAACTGTGAATGTCAGACAACCAATACATAGGTGCAACACAATCGCCTCTCTCATTCTCCCCACAGGTGCCGAACTGCTGGATGCTGGAGAGGGAGACAGCAGCCAGCACAGCCAGTCCGCAAGCCCCCGACCCGGACTCACGGATGTAGAGGAGCTGGACACCTCTTCGGACGCGGACCACCCAGCAGGCCCATCTGGAGTGGCAGGGCACAACCGCTCCCCAGGGCCCCTCCTACCCACCAACCCATCACCCAGGGCTGCTGACCAGTCACAGACCCCTGCTGCCACGGTCGTTGCGGCCACCACCACCACCGCAATCACCACCACCACCACCACCACGCCATCCCTGACCACTCAACCAGCGCAAGGGGTGGTCCGGCCGTCTGGGTCCACCCTGGGAGCCAGAGCGAGGACTTTGGTGAGCAATGTGGCTAGTGGGCAGGTCGGTGGCAGCAGTACTGGTAGGAGGAGCAGGTTCAGGCCAACGCCATCTGTGCCTGGGAGCCAAGCCCTGCCGCAAATCGACAGGGTCCTTGGGGCCTATGAAGAGGCCCAAGGAGAATGGACCAGGTCGGCTACCGACACGGGGGAGGTCCTTGGGGTGTTGAGGTCCATGGACGCCCATATGGGCCAATTTGTGACCCGTATGGACCAACTCGTGGACCTCATGTGCCAGCTGGTGGTGGTGGTGAGGGCACAAGCAAGGCCAGCAACACCACCTCCGCCACCACCTGCAGTGGTGCAGGGTCGTGCAGCATCGCGTTCCCCTGCGTCCACAGCGAGTGAGCACTCCTCAGCCACCACCAGCAGCACACCAACACACCCCCCCCTACCAAACGTGGAAGGGGCCATCCGAAGAGGAAACAGGTGTCCAGAGAGGACTTCGCACGCACCAAACGCCAGTGAGTCAGCCAGCCACCTTGACCACCTACTGCATTGACTTGTAATACGATCCTACCCCACACTGCCATGTGAATGGCATGTGTCTGTTGGACTGTGGACATAGAACTTCATGGGTACACCTTGACCATCACGCAGCCATGACCATCAACTCATTGTCACAGCATGCACCACATTTGTCATCACCTTGCACACAATCACATGTCACCGCTGTAAATAAATACACCTTGATCACAATCTGCTTTATGTGTCCTGGGTTTATTCAACGATGTGCAATCGCCACCATGAGCAGAAATGCATCTGCTGTGTGGTATGTCGATGGGACAGGAGAGGCTGTAGGGACCTAGGGGTGAAAAACAGAACAAGAGTACATTCAATGAGTGTGTCACACACTCATCACACAGTACTTGTCACCAACTACAAGCAATGTACACACATCTCACAGAGCAACAGGGCACAATGCTACAGCCACTGTCAGTGGCATACCAACCTGGACATGGACCATTGACACACAGCACTCAGTGAACAAAAGGCCCCCGTGACAGAGCACACATACACCTGCACAACTACAGCTACATCAGCCGTCGTACATGGACACTCACCGTCAAGTGAAGTAGCGGGCGATGAGCTGCTGACGCACATTCACAGCTTCCTCCTCTCCACTGTCCTCTTCACTTGACCCGTCCTGGTCTGCAGGCTGGGGCCCTGGTTGATCTCCGTCATCCACAATTAGGGGGATCTGCTTGCGAATAGCCAGATTGTGCAGCATGCAGCAAGCCACTACTATCTGGCACACCTTCTGTGGGGAGTACGCCAGTGCGCCCCCGGTGCGGTCCAGGCATCTGAACCTGGACTTGAGGAGGCCAAAGGTCCGCTCCACCACACGTCTGGTCCTCCCATGTGCCTCATTGTAGCGGTCATCAGCTGGGGTCCGAGGATTACGTAATGGGCTGAGCAGCCAGGGCCCATTCGGGTAAGCAGAGTCACCTGGGTGTGAGGGACACAGAGAATCGTTGCTATTCCAACTGGACATAAGACAGCATCGCACAGCCAGCACGCTACACTACTCCACATACTCACCAACAATCCAGCCACGGTCCGGTTGCAGATTGGTCATCAGTCGTGGTAGGATGCTGTTGCGCATGATGTGCGCGTCATGTGCCGATCCTGGAAACTTCGCACACACGTGTGAAATTACCATGTCTGCAAGGCACACCACTTGCACATTCAGGGAGTGTGTGTGCTTCCGGTTGCGGTAGAGGTGCTCAGTGGCCTGTGGTGCAACAAGGCCAACATGGGTGCAATCTATTGCACCAACGACGTGGGGATCCGTCCAAGGGCATAGAAATCACCCTTCACTGCCGCCAATTCACGAGCCCTGGGGAATCTGATGTACCTGTTCCTGTACAGCATCATAGCTGACAGTACATCCCTCAGCACCATGCTGAACATGGGCTGGGACATCCCACCTCCACTGCCCACTGTGTGTTGGAATGACCCAGTGGCGAAGAAATGCAGTGCAGCCATCACCTTAGCCGTGGGGGTGAATGCTGTTGGATACACCCTGCGAGGACGGAGGTGGGGTTCCAACAAGGCACATAGGCGATGCAGGGTGGGTCGGTCCAGACGATATTTACGGATGACCTCCACATCCTCCATGTCTGACAGCAATTGGTAGGGGCGTTGAATGTTTGGTCTCCGCCTAGGAAAGATGGAAGTGGACACATGTCAAAGCAACACGCCACATGGCATTTTCACATACACATGACAAAAATGACTGACCAAGCAATTGAATCACAGAACAGCTGACAAGTAGGGACAGCACAGCCACAATACACTTACACAGGTCCCCTACCAATAGCAATGGGCAGTGACACACACCATTGCTATTAGCATGCACATGGGGAGTTAGGCCTTAACAACTTGTAAGGCATGCTGATGGAAACAGACTGCATATTCGGAAAGCTGCAACACCACGGCAACATGACTAGCTGCTGTGCATCACACTGCTTCCGAGGCTGGGTGTGTAGGGCACACACCAACAACGCTATGGACACAGGCTGAGCGGCCAAAACAAGTGGGACCTGTGGCACGAGGGGATATGCGACAGTCATTGATGTCCCTACTGCACCCTATGTACAGTACTGTACGGATCACACCTCCAGAAACATTGACAGGTGTACACATTGACAGCTCCATGCCAACACGGCTGTGTGATTGCAAATACACATCACAAGTGACACGTAACGTTGCACATGCCAAGTGGCAGATGTACATAGTGAAAGATGGCATGTGTGTGCATATGCATAGCCCATGCTCCCATGCCAATGTGTACATGATGATATGCCAACAGACATGTGGAGGCTGGCCACTGGCCGTCCCTGCCTATGCACACAGCATGTTGTGGCCCCGTCCATTGTGGACCTGCACCCACACACAAATCATGGCCACACCTGCAGATGCATTGCGCACATTAAACTGTGTGGTGCACATGGCATCAGCGGACTGTACCCGCCATGGGCCAGGCCCTTACGGCCAACTCCAATGACCCTCGCGGTTGCACCCTGCATGTTCCACTATGGAGGTAAGCGTCCCGGGCCAGCTGTGAGCAGGCCATCGTCTGCAATTGAAGCTGGCAGACATGGTACACAAATTGCAGCAGCTTGGACCCACTGAAACTGCCCCAGGGGGCTATGTGAGTGTGTGAGTGAGACCGGCATTACCACAGCTACCTGGGACTGCAGCCTGGCACCCCTCAACAACACCTGCTGCTGCCACCTCTCCACCTACACGTGGATGACGCTGAGGATATGTCCAGGTCCACTCACCAGCGAGGAGCTGGAGATCCTGGATTCCGAGCTCCACGCACACTGCACATGGCTATTCCTTGCGAAAGTTGTATGTGAGAGACAACTGCAGTGTGTGTGGGAGTGCATGTGGGGGACACACATGTCATTGATCTGCAGCACTATGAGTCAGAGCCTGTGGTGTTCAAACATGCACTGCTCACCATGCTGACTGCAGGTGGCAGTGGTATGTGAGCTCTCGGGCGCTTTGACATGTCTGTCCCTCCCGAGTGGTGGTACATGGCAACTTCATGTCAGACATCCAGTGACACAGACAATTGGCAATGCAGGTCTCAGTGCACTTGTTGCTCGTGTGAATGTCAGGCTGGGGCCATGCTGCCCTTCTCAGTCCCAGCAGGCCTGGCCTGCACATTGACTGCACAATGCCAGTAGGTGACAACACAGAATGACTAGTGGGTTACATGTGTCACCTGTTCAGCACTCTCCGGATGAGCGCAAACTCAGCCCTGTACATTGGTCACACCATGCCTCGTGAAAGGGATGTGTGTGTGAGATAGTGCCACTGAATGTGACCACCGTTGCGGGGTGGGCCATGCGCAGGCCGAGTACGTTGGTTGTTGCGCAGTGTTGGTCCCAGTGGGTACACCAACACAGATGTGTTGCCTTGTGATCTTTTGCTAGGTCCGCCTGACAATGGACAGTAGAAGTGGGCAGACTACACATTGGTCGATGTGCTGTCTGTATGCATGTGCCTTCACACCAGGCACAGCTGCCCCTGCACATGTGACCCCTGCTGCCCTCAGTGCTGGGTCTGTTGAGCTGATGCGCCATCTGTGCGTGGGGCAGACAGCTCTCCTCACTTCCGTCATTGCCCATGACATCACTTTGCCGCAGGTGACATGGATCATGGTGGGCCCACATGTACTTGTGGGTGGACTACACAAGACTGTCCAATGGTTATCACCCCCAGTCAGTGCTTCGAATGGGAAGGATGTGGTGCTGGTACTCATTTTAATGTGTAGAGTGGGCGGGGCTAGGTGCGGGGCTACATGCAAGACATGGGAAGTTCATCGGCTCATCTACTAGTTGCAATACACACGAGACACGTCTTTTCATGACCACATCAGGGTCATTCCTTGAACTGACTGGAAGTCAAACAGTCATATTTTACCCTGTCCTCATGGCCTCCCCTCGCTCACCCAAATATGCGTTTGCACCTGGGAAGCCAGCACAAGCAGCTCCAAGCTCGCCCCAGAGAGGCCAAGGAGTGAATGTGTGGGTCCATTTGAACAAGTGGTCTGTCTCACGGCATAATAATTGGCGGGACGCCGTCCACCTGCGTGGTGCCCCGACTCGAGACCCGGGCAACATTGACAATGCATGACAGGCTCCACAGTCCGGATACACCACCTGCAACACACAGAGGCTGTAGCTGCCCTAGCGGCCCAGGCCGCGTCCAACTGGAGCTCATGGACCCACACATTCACTCTTTGGCCTCTCTGGGGCGAGCTTGGAGCTGCTTATGCACGCGCTGGCTTCTCTGTTGCAATGGCATGTAACGTGTGTGGGGATATAGGCAATGAGTGAGATGGTGCGAGCCACCTTCCGTGACATCACTCCTGCTCGTGATGTGTGCATCCCCCCACTACTTCCATTAGACTTGTGCCATACTACTAATTGAGAATGTGTTGCCTGCGTGATGTGTCCAGGAGGAGCGTGCCATGACATCTCACCCAGCATGCTCCACTGCCATCCCGTGCCCTGGATTGCCTGTGCAGGTAGACAATGTTGGGGATACACCTGGTCGACAGGGGATGTGAGTGCCTTGGCAAGGGCCTGGGGACACACAGCAGTATCCAGCATGTCCACGGAGGGTGGGCTGACGTCTACACCTGATGCAGCATTGATCGTGTGCCCGCCTGTTGTGCACACACGAGTTCACATACATCCCCAGACTGGTGGTCTTTACAAATTCCCAGGAGAGCAGCAATGTAATGTTCCGGAATCCTCCCAACACAGCGTGTTTCAACATTGCATGTGCGCACCTACCCGTCACACCCACCCACCTGAGCCAAGCGTAACTCCCGCTTCACATGACACATGTGTGTCATCCACAGTTGTGCTACTCTCTCAGGGCCGGACCTGCAACTGTCCCGTAGCACACACACAGCACCGATTCGTACTGGCATCCTGTTAGATTGGTAGGCACACTAACCCATCTCCTTCTGAGACAGTGGTGGCTGTGATGGATATTGTGACTGGGGACATGGCTTACTTTCAATGTGTGCATTTGGGAGGTGGTGGTGTGTGGTGTGTGATTGTGGTTGCGTTGGTGTGTATGTGTGTGTCGTGTCCATGTCGACTGCACACATATGTCACCCCGGGACATGGTGGATGTTTGTTACCGTGCTGAGGTCTTTGAATATGATGTGATGGGTGTGTTGTATGTTGCACAGTATGCAGTGTGTGGGTGTGTCCTTGCAGTTCAGGCTGACTCCTACTTGTTATGGTTCAGACGTTGTGTGTGTGCAGGGTGTGTGACTGTCAAGATTGTGTCTAGTCCAATTGTGCATGTCAGCATTTCAGCAGTTCTTGCTCACTGTGCAGTGCTGCCCACCCACTCTGATGTCGTGTGTGTGTTTTGTCAGGCATTGCTGTGGCATGCTTAAGCGTGGCTCCCACTTTTTGTTGCTGGGTGTGTGGTCAGACTGTGTGGGTCATTGTAAACATGTGTAGGACTGTGCTTTGTAGTGAGCAGGCCGTCAGTGTTGATGTGATGATCTTTCGGGCGACTTCAGAGTGTGACAAGTCCTGCTCCACGTGCTGTGGTATTTCCCTGTGGCCACTGTTCCGGCTACTCATTTGCGTTGACATCCAATGACAGTGGACTACATGGTCATCTCACGACTGCCGTGTACTTCACACACTCTCATCCTCTCTCATTCGTACTTGTGAAATGAATCAGCAGAGACACATTTTTGCTTCAAGCCATGTATTGGGACTTATGTCCTCTGTGATGCAGTATAGTGGACACTACTGGCAGCGAAATGCATGTGGAGGATATACTCAGCATGATTACACATAGCATAGGGTGTAGGGGTACATGTCATTAGTTGTTGACTGTGGGATGTGTGCTTCAGAGTTACAACTGCTTAGCCGTTGCTGTGCTAATGTACATTTGCTAATGACTGAGGAGCTGCTAACTTTGACACAGACAGTATACATTTTGCCTACCAGACCACTTGACATCATGGGCACAGTACATCTCAGTTCCATGTTACAGGTTTGCTGCTATGGTTACTCATACACACGTGCGTGGAGGTGACATCAGGGCATGGGCTTACGTGCATGCAACGGCGTCCCACTTGTTGTTGCAATGTGGTGGCTACTGGACATGACACAGTCACTGGGGTCATGTTGTTGGGGGATGCACTTGTTGTCCATGCAAAAGTCCTGGCACGGAAGTTCAGAGGGAGGTGAGGTGACAGCCCTCACATACTACAGCCGAACGATTGCTGTCCACTGACCGGTGCATATGTTCATGGGCGCAGGATACATATTATGGCATAGTTGTACGTGCAGTTATGTCCATGTGGTTGCCATACACAAATCCCATGCCTCTGCCTCACCCTGGTCATGCAGAGTTACTGGATGTGATGAGGTACAGAGTACATGTCCCGAAAATATCCGATGTCATGGCAGTGTAGTTGATGGTGTGGTGTTAGTTGCAGGTTGTGTGGTATAGTTGTTGTACTGGTAACTGCTCAGTCCGTGCGGATGCCAAGCATGGGTACGGTGTGGGACATCATTGTTCAATTGGGGGTGTTGCGTCGGGGCCCGACGAATTGACAGGAATGCGATACTTTCCAGCAGGGCTTCCATGGCATTGGTGGTAAACATGGATGCCATCCAAAGTAGCGGATGGTGGCTGTCAAGGTGTTGGTCGTAAGTTGTCCCTTGTAGGAGCATGATGGGACATGTTGGATGACATTCAATGAAACTGTGATCCAGAATCCGTCGTGTGGAGGCACAGTGGTCCCATTGCAGTGTGGGTCCGATTGCAGCCACATACGCCATGCCCCCATAGGCTGAACAGACCCTGTCGTGGACGTCCAGGGGTTGAACAGTTGTACCAGGTCCGCCATTGGACATGCAGGGTTGGAGAGACATAAATCCACAGGATAGTGGAAAGGACACCTCTGACAGTAGAAGACGGGGATGACGCAGCTGAACAATGCAATGCGGTAAGTTAGTCGATAACTTACGTTCAGCAAGGCCAGATTTTCACATCCCAATATCTGTATCAGGTAATGTTTGTACAGCTTCATCTGTCCGGCGTAGTTGGGTAGGTGTGGTGCAAGTGCCATTTTGCTGAAGGGCGATGTGATGGCGTGCTCCGGCTGTCTGTGCAGTCTGCAGAGTGCAACCTCCGTCGTTGCTGGGAATTCTGTTATGGTCGTAGGGAGGCAGGGCTTGGGTTATAGTGGCTTGTGCGAAGGACACAGGCCCTCATCCCACATGCTTCTATGAATGGTCAAGGTCAGTGGTGTCTGACTCCTTCCTGATAACTTGCATGTGAACCACATGGGGGAGTGGTATCATTTCTTTATTCCCTTCGGAATGTTCTTTCGTGTTATGCGCTATCTGCCCAGTGGACGGTTCCCTCTGCATGCCTGTGTTGGGCTTTTTTGGGAATAATGACTGTGTTGTCCTGCTTGAATAGTTGAGCTGTGGTTTCGGTGTGGGTATGGAAGGCCATTCAGTGCTATCTCCTCTCCCGTGTGTGGGCGGCACGCTGCGTTTCCGCTATACTTTGGGCCTTGTGTGTGGGTGTTGTGATTGGAGCCACCTGTTGTCGGTCCCCCGGGATCTTTGATGTTACGTATTGCATGTCTTGGTATTGGGTGCAGGGTGGTATTGGTGTTTCTGTGTGGTACTGGTGTACCTTTTGCCGACGGGGTCCATATTCTGCTGGGTGATGTTGCCGCCGCTGTGTGCTTCGCCATGTTTTGCACACAGGGGTGTGTCCTAATTTGGCGTGACATCACTGACATGTTCGGGTCAGTTGTGTGACGTCAGGTTGGCAACAGTGTATTGCCGGTTGGCGACATGACTGTGGCAGGACTGTCACGTGACATGTACATTCTGGGTGGGGCTGGTGTGTGTGGTGTTTGGTTGTGACCCTGTGTTGTTTGTGTGCGGCGCATACATGGCGCTGCCGTTGGCTTATGCGTTGTGCGCATGTGTGGCTGCGTCGTCGCCGCTGCGCTGCGGGGCCGTGACGGGGACGTTAGTTCCTGGTCCCAGGTGGTGTGTCCCCAGTTGTTGCGAGTTGTTACAATTTGCCCGGTGTGACATTTGTGGGTGCAGTGGTGGATGTGTCGCGTCCATGCAGGGGTGTCGGGGGGGGCCATGTAGAGTTTTACCGCACTTGCACTGTGTGCGGTGTTTGCGTGCCCTTGTTGTGTGTCTGCCTACCTGCGTCTCCGCGGTGCGTTGACTCCTAGGTTCTGCATCAGGTAGAGCATGGGGAGGGCCTGCAGTGCTGGATTCATGCTCGGGGGTCCGCCTCTTTGGTATCCGTACTGTGCGGTCGGGTTTCCGCCTTGCTTTCACGTGCGGTGTCTCTTAGCCGGGGGAGCTGTTTGGTTGTGGCATCGTAATTTGTACGCCGGGCGGTACGTGATTTTGTCGGGCGGTGTGTCTCCATTGGGCGGCGCCGCTACGTGAACGGGCGCACTTTGATGGCGGACGGCGTCGCTGGCTTACGGGCGGTGTTTGGCTGTCTTTTCACATCCTAATTGGGCGGGCGTGTGGCCTGCGGCGGGCGGACGGTAACTGGTGGTTTTTGCATCCGCCAGCACGGCGGTGGTGCTTCCGCCCGCCATCCTCATGGGCCCCTTAGTAATTATTATTAAGTAAATATATATATTACATTTTATATATGTATGTTTAATTTATTTTTACATTACATTTATTGCTTATAATTGATAACATTTTTAATAATTCTAAATACATTTTTTTACAGTATATGTATTATTTAATTTATTTTACATTATTTTTTATACATTAAAAAAACCGATATTTTTAACTTCAATATTTTAAACAACTATATTTTTGTTCTCGATATTTTAGTACTTACCATTATGTAGATAGGATGCCGATATTGTTGACATCGATATTTATGTCCCGATATTTTGGGAACACGATATTTTGTCCATCGATATTTTGTCAGTGATTCATTAAATACATTAGTTAAAATAGGATACCAGAGTTGAATATTATATTTACATAGGTCAATTGGTACACCATCAGGCCCCGGAGCTTTACCTCCCACACTTTGAGTAAGAACTTCTTCAACCTCATGCACTGTTAGCCTTATCTCTGTCAAATGCCTAGTATCTATAGAAAAAGTATCTTTGTTTGGGGGAGCAGCATAAGCTTTGCTAAAATGAGCTTCCTAGGATTCACCTGTAATGTGACAGAAGAGCAGGGATACTGTCAAATTTTTACATTTCATATCGGAGACTGTGGCCCAAAAATGCTTTCTGTCTTTTAAGTAAGCTGCTTGAGTGAGTAATTCCCATTGATCAGTTATAACGTGTTGCCAGCGTTTAGTCGTAATAATCTTATATTGCTTCCTCAATGTAACAATTAGTTCTGCATTTCTAGTTTGTTTGTGCTAATGCAAGCCTTAATTCTCGATTGGCTACTGCAAAGTCGTGATTGAACCAGACGTGCAGCTTGTTCGCTGAATGCATTGGCCTAAGGAGGGTATTTTTTATACCTAGACAGAGGTTATTAAAAGCACCAATTATACAGATTGCACTGTCTGATAGGCAGATCATCAGAGCTCTCCGGTACTCTTTTAAAATGATTTCTTGGGTTCGGGCTATCACGTATTCTCCATATTATTTTAAGTTGTCCGAGGAGGGTTGGAGATCGCTGGCCCCTATCACTCTCTTATATGCTTTCTTTGGGGAGATTAGGAAGACAGCCTTGAGAGGGATGTGGTCACTAAAAGTAGATTCAGGAACCAAGCCATGTATCAGAATCTTCACCAGGCTTTGTGTAATAAATATAAAATCAATCGTAGATGGAGTCCCTCTACCATTAAATGTGGGTGGTGCAGTAATATCTTTCCCTGCAACTCCCATTACATCTACTAGATCATAAGTTTCCACTATCAACTCCAGCTCCTGACTTCTTGGGTCCAACCCTCCCTGTATAGAGCCAAGGGTGTTTCTACCACTAGAAAAGTGAACATTAAAGTCGCCAGCTAGACATAAATATAATTCATGGCCTTGTGCAATAACCCTGTCGGATAACTTAGTAAACAAAATTATTCATTCTTTAAATATTGGGTTTGGTGTATTTAGAAAATCGTTATTGTAAAAATTCACTAAGTATAAGTTAAAATTAGTTTTCCTAGAACCACCACCTGACCACCAAGTGCCGTTTTCATCCACAGTGACAAACTACCTGATGCGTGGCCGGAGCGTGAACTAATGGCAGGGATGCTATAACACTGATACCCATCAATAAAGTTTGGTACCACCTCCCATTTCTCCTGAAATCATGTCGTAATTTTTAATAAATAGTAGCTGGGCTAGATGGAAAATGCGTAGGGCCAGGGGCCACTGGTGGTCATTATATGTCCTCCAGGGTGCTAAGGGCATCAAATCTATTTGTACAGGTCAATAAGGGCGTGTTCCAATTAATGCAGTTACAGGAGATCGGGGGTATTGCTGGCTTATAGAAGTAGCCAAGGGGTAGTGGCACATTCTGAGAGTTAATATGTGGCAATGATTCTCTGAGTTTTAGGATATTGTGTACATACATTGGATCCCTGAAATTTACCACAATACAGTCCCTCGGAAAATCCTTTAGTCCCTGTCCTACCCACCGACTCTTCTTAGCATAATGATTTCCCCCGCATTCTCTATATTGAGGTATTTTTGGTTATTGAGCCAGTGTAAGGTTTTATTCAGTAGCTGAGACCAAGTCTCAACTGCTCCTGTTTTCAGGGGAGGAACACCTGCCAATATCAATACATAAGGGCAAGCTGCTGGCGGAAGGTTCGGTGTATCCTTAAGAGGAACAGTTATGTCCTTAAATCCTTTTGGAGCAACGGTACTCCTGGGCTTCATGCGTGCTATTTCTTTGGCTGGATTGGTGGTTCTAGGGCCATCAGATAGTGAAGTCTAGGTCTTTCTTAGGGGGGTTTGTTACAGGGTGCAGGCTCTCTGTGAGGTTTGTCTGTTGTAGCTAAGGTACGGTCCGATCTTGTTTGAGAATGGTCTGAATAGCTTTCTGCCGAGTTCAGACCAATATTAGACCTACTGTTAGGTCTTTTATTTGAATCATGATTGCTGGTTAGACATCCCTCAATTGATTCCAGCCATTTAAAAATAAGATGAAGTTTTTGGTCAAGTATCGAGCTAAGCATATAAGCACTATACATACAAGATGGCCGTCTGGTGAGGAGCTCTGGCCGGGAGCTCCCGGTCAGGGATTGCCATTTTGGCTTAAATCCCCCTTATTGCCCGTAATTTTTCCCATATCCTGACTGCGGACATCGAGACAACATGGCCGATGCCCGGTGGAGCCGCTTGGTTCGGCTATAGAGGAGTCTGACCCGGGTTTCTCCCGCGGCCGTCACCTACCCAGCTGGACACTGGGGCATGGCATTCCTCATCCCGCTGCTGCTGTTTTCGCCCTCTACTGCCTCCCTCGGAACGAATCGCCGCGGATTGCTGATAATTGGACCAGCCTTGGCGCAGCTCTGGCTTCATCGGAAAACTCCGTATGGCGGCTGATTGATCGGGGGCGAGATTCCACTCTTCCGGACCTTCCCCTTGCCCTCTGGGTCAGGAGTAGCTGTCTGCCCCGACGCCTGATCACCTGCAGTGATGAGCTGTATCGAGGGTGAGTGCCACGGTGCTGTTGATCCAGTGGACCCGAATTCCCGCCTGCAATTTCCCGATCTAGGGGCGGCTCGCTCTCCCAGTCCCCGCTGCTGCCTCGCTGCCTCCACCATACTGGCCGTCTGCTTGGGTGTGTTCCGCCTCAGATCCGACTTCTGGGACCCATGAGTCCTTTCCAGGTATGGGGGTGCGGGAGCTACGCCCTGTGAATTGTCAACACCGATGCCCCTGTGGTCCTGAGCCTCTGCACGCCTTCTACAGCCTTCCGCCCGCCTTTGGTTTTCTGGCTGCGTCCCCCCTCTGACTCTTCGCACTTAAATCCTGCTCTCTGGTTCTTCGTTATGGATTTTTGACTTTTGTGCATCCCGCCATTTTGTTGTTGGCTTCCGTCGATACCCACAACCCGGATCCGCCATCTTGCTTGACCTCTGTCCATTCCCCCTTCCCTCCGGTCTCCGCCTGACGATCCTCAAACATTTTTCTCCTTCTTTCTGGTCTGCCTTAACTCCATCCCCCCTCTGGTTCCCTCCTCTCCCCTCACCCTCTCTCAGAACACTATTCTTGTCCCTCTCTACCTTCTCTCCCCCCTATGATTTTTCCACTCACTTTGTAATGACTGTGCAACTAATGTTTAAATTATTGTACCTTGTAACTCGCTATTTTTGTTCCTTATGTAAAGCGCTCTGATACCTTGATCCTTGTGACTTTTGTGCATCCCGCCATTTTTTTGGAGATGGTCTCCGTTGATTCCCATGATCCGGACCCGCCATCTTGTCTGACCCTTGTCCGTTCCTTCTTCCCTCCTGACTCCTCCTGATGACCCTCGAACATTTTTCTCTTTTTTGCTGGACTGCCTTTACTCCATCCCCCCTCAGGTTCCCTTCTCCCCTCTCACCTATTCTCAGACTCCTATTCTTGTCCCCCTTTTCCTTCTCTGCCACTTATGATTTGTCATTTACTTTGTAATTTCTATGCAAAAATGTTTAAATTAGTGTACCTTGTAACTCGTTATGTTGTTCCTTATGTAAAGTGCTCTGATACCTCCGGGTCAAGCCAGCGCTATATAAAACTCAATAAACAAGCAAAGCGATCATAGTGTCCCGATATTCATTACAAAGCCCCTCTGTTTGAGATGCCTGGGATACAGGAAATAAGTTTGGCCTATGTAGGGGCAATATCTGCTCAAGGCTTCTCAATGACTGTTTTTTAGATGTGTCCGCTGCTGTAGTCCCTTCGGTAACCGTCGCAGGCCTCCTCTTTTTCTTCCCAGGCTGATTTATAAAGGAAGACTTGGGTGAAATTGTAAATGCGGGGGTGATAGAAAATGCGGCATAAGAAGACCCTGCGTCAGGAGACCCGATATTTAACAGTAGTGTATCATGTAGGTGAGACAGAGGGAGCTGTGGAAAGGGAAATGGGGTCTGCCTCTTTTACAGGATAATTGTGTGGGTGTCCCAGGTCTAGGGAAAGTCTGCCCTCAACCTGTACTATTTCGACAGAGATTGCTCCCATTGCTTTAGCTAACAAGGTATCAATCGCAGTCATGGTAAGGGTTGAGATGCCCATTATGACTATGGATATATTTTTTTTTAAGTACCTTGAACACAGTGAATGTGGTACGAATGGATGCACGGGATGAGTTGATCGATAAGTCCAATCTCAAAGACGCCCGAACTGTTATAAAGGATTTGCGAGTCTTCATAGGGACATTAGCACTTGGCACATTACATTACGGCTGTGAAAGTGGCATACAGAGCATTTGTCACAAGCAACCATACCCATACAGAAAACACTTTTATTTAGCAAGGACACTGACAAAGCAGACAACAGGAGTAACTGTCTTTATTACATATCACCAAGATAGGCATCAAAAGTAGACAACAGCAAGGCCAGTGGCCAGTCCATAGTTCAAAGGAGGTACATGTGTGCATGAGAACCTGCACAGGGAATGGGTGACACCGTACACTGCCATGGGAATCAACACAGCTAGAGGGATAACAATGGGCAGTCCAGGCACCGCTGTGGGAGAGATAGGTTTGGGAGGGGGACTTTGCCTCAGACTTGACTGTCAGTCGAACTGGGAGGTGGCTGATTGTCGGGCCAGTTGGAGGACTGGACCTGGGAGAGAGAGGACCATCTGAGGTAGAGGCATCAGTGGCTTTGGTAGCCGGAGGGCTGCTTGGACCGGGTGGCGTGGTGGCACGTGGAGGTGGAGACATGCTGCCGTGAGACACAGTGTATGAGGGTGAATGTGGAGGGCTGCCTCTCCACTTCTTGGGGATTCTATAGCCAAGAACTGTCTTGGTAGGAGTGGGAAGTGGGGCGGGCACAACAGGCACACTCTGCACCAAAGGTGCATCAGGTGCAGGTGGTGGACCTCCCTCTGGGGATCTGCTGGATCTGGTGGTACGCTTGGCCTGGCCTTGCCTTTTCCCCTCCATCCCCTGTTGACCAGGTGAACCCCCCACATTGCCCTCCTGTCCCAGCTTCACAGGGGTGTGGGTGGGAGTTGAGATTGTGGGTGAATCTGCCTTAGAGAACTGTTTCTGCGGACTCTTTGCAGGCACCAGCTTCACAGCAGGCATAGCAACTGTTTGCCTGTCTTTGGGAGCAGGTTTTGGGACAGGAGTGTCCTTGGATGGGGCTGATTTGGATGCATGTGAGCCTGAGGCCTGCTTCTTGGCTTGATGCCCCTGAGTGTCACCTGAAGGGCTTTTGCCTTTGCACTCCTGTGTGACTTTTTTTGGTTTTGGGGATGGTGTCAGTGCTCTGGGCCGCTTGGAGTGCTGCTGTCGTGTGCTGCGTGTGGAGTACATGGAGCCTGAGGGCTGTGGTGTGTGGTCACTCTCGTCAGATGTTGCCACTGGCAGGGTGGTTGCCGAAGGGACTGGAGCTGGACTCTGAGCCTGTGACAGCTGAATGGCTGCCGTCACTGTGGAGGACAAAGACTGGACAGTTCTGTGTAGCCCACCCACGTCAGAATGAATGCATTCCATGAAGGCAACTACCTGTGCCAGCTTCTTTTCATGATCCTGGAAGGCATTCAGGAGAGTAGTCTGACCCACACACAGCTGGCGCAAAAGGTCCACCGCCTCAACACTGAGGGCAGCAGGGGAGACAGGGGCAGCAGTGCCTGGGGGGAAGGACACTCTACCCTTCTTACTGCTGCGGGCATGGGCAGCACTAGTGGAAATAGCCGGGAGGGTGGGCACTGGACGATGTGTGGTGGAAGAAGAGGCAGATTTCCCACTCCCTGTGCCTGCCAACATTGAGGAGTCACCGCTGGCGTCAGATGACGTTGAGGTTGGTGTTTCTGGGCGTGATTCTTCAAGGGCACTCCTGTCCCCCTCCGAGGTGCTAGTCACATCAGTGTCAGTGAGCTCATGTGTAGCAGTCATGTAAGATGCCTCACCACTGGTGTCCGTCCCCTGTCCTTCTGTGCCCTCAGTAGATGCTGCAAGAGACAGAGACGTAGGTTCAGTTTAGTGCCATACTTGCAAACATCATATGCAAGCAAAGCACAAAACAAGATGATGATACCCCCATGTTGCACACCCCCCTGTACAGTCTGCATGTGCAACCTTAATGCAAAAATCAAAATATGCATGGTAACATGCATACTTGGCATTAATGACCCATGTGATGTGCACACAGCCAAATAGCTTGCCCGTGCCTCCATGTAACCTGACATACAGATTCCTGTAAGCATACCTACGTGCCTGTAGGAGGAAACGATGTACATCTCAACATGTTGTCACAGTCACATATGGAGTCACTTTAAGGGGACAACACAGATACAGACTCCCAAATGTCCTTTTGCAATGGCCATAAGCTCCTGCTATCCACCATGTTGTGCTTTGAAGCACAACTACAGTTGGACATTTGTGTCAGATGTGTAGTTCTCACAATTTCGAGGTCAGGCACTGCACACATCAACGAAAGCACACTAAGATGAGGCACACTGCCGTTCACTGCCCGGGGATGTCCATGACTCCCCTAATGCAGCCGATGCCATAAGGCCACATCTCAGCATGCAATGTCAAGGGCCATTACCTCAAAGACATGTAGCGTAAATGCATGACAGCTGCACTCAACACAGAGGCCACTTACAAGCCATAGCATCACACTAGAAACATCACAGAGCTCCGCACTGGCTCAGGGTTGGGATAGATGCAGTCACTCACACCCAAAGTCACCCTTCGCAGAATACTCACCCTCAACTTGCTGCTGATGGGCCCTCAAGCATCCATCCAGCTCTGGCTGTGTCACTGCCAAGATGCGGGCCATTAGTGGTGTCATGCTCCTGCGTGCCAACCTGCCAGTCCGAGGGAGCAGCCCCAGCATCATCTCTGCCACGTTTTTACTCAGCTGGCAGATGTCATCCCACCTCTTGTGACAGTGTGTGTGCCATCGGTTGGAGACACCCAGAGCCCGCACCTTGCGTGCAATGGCCCTCCATAAGGCCTTACGCTGATGGACTTTAAGCTGCAGGCATGGGAGACAAGAGGAGGAAATTTCAGTAACACTGGGTTATGTACCACTGTGTCTCGGTACACGAGCATGCACAAACTTAGCACAGCTATTCAGATATGTTCAGCAGAGGCCATACAGCATGACACGTGGTACATTAGCATAAGATAATCATACCTAGATGCATGCAGGTATGAGGATGGACAAAGTACCTGTCCATCTCATACACATGCAGAATGCCAGCACACAATGCAATGTGAAGAAGGCCCACATCTGTGATGCAGTTTGTGAGTGAGCAAGACATACATTACATTGTAAATGATGTGTCGGGGCAGACTCACTGTGTCCAACACTGCACACCCCTCAATATCCTTGGCCTGTGAATGGCTCACTGTGTCATGGAGGTCACATTTAGGGACATGATCTTACATTCTCACACCCTTCTTACAAGTTTTGTCTTGTGTAATCCACAGGCCTAAGATAGCTCATTGAGGAATAGGGTGGCAGACAACACATATGTCTCACTCTGTCCATTCAGTGATGGGTCCCTGTCAAATTGGGCAGTACATGTGCAGGCCAGGAGGGCTCACACTGAGGTTAAACGTGGGCCATCAGAACAGTCACATGCATGTACAGTATGAGAGGGCAAACAGTGCCTACACATGCGAGTCAGTACACTGAATGAAACGAATGGAAGGGGGAAGTATAACAATCTGCTGTGTGGTATGGGAATTTCCACCAAGAGTGTCACCCTCAGGCATTTCACTCTTGTGCATAATGCTCACAGATCCATTGTGGCAATATAAAGTAAAACACACTTCCATCAGTAAACTCTGGACGAAAAGACTTTGTGATGTCACAAATGAGCATGTGAAAACCTCATGGACTTAGACATCCATTAGCACAGGTAATGTCTGTTCTGACTTCCACTTTCCAAGCCAGCAGTGTCACTGTATGGCTACAAAAACACTGCATGTCCCTCCCATCCTGAAATGCAGCCCGGGAGCTGTGGAAATTAGGCTACAAACCCCATTTACCTGAAGTCAGCATGCTAGGCAGTGTATCACACAAACCCACACTCTCAGGCACATACTGCAGCAGATCAACTTCATGTGTGCACTCCCTGCACTCTCCTACTTCCACTCTGAAACACTTACCATGACATCAGGAGCACCATATAGCCTTCCCTACTGTGAGAGCACCTCGTCCACCAGGACCTCCAGCTCCTCTGTGGTGAAGGGACGGGCCCTGATGTTCTCAGTTCTCGCCATCACTGGTTCCAGGAGATAGGAACAGCAGCAGTTGGTGGTGAAGAGTGTCAGTCAGCAGTGTCTGGAAGCAGTGGAAATGTGTGGCTCTCTCCCACACATATATAGCCCCCTGGGGTTGTTTCAGTGGTACTCAGCTGCTGCAATTGGTGTTCCAGGTTAGCTTTTTTCAAATGTGACCAATGACCGGCCCCGCGGCCTACCGCGATTTTCAAAAGTGCATTTGTCTACCGCGATTGCGGTTCCCATTGGTTGAATGGGCATGGGCATTGGCGGTGACACACCACAGGGGCCAGGCGGTCGCTACCACGATCGTGCATCTTTCAATTGCATCCAATGACCGGCCCCGCGGTAGCGGAGCACGCCTACCGCAATTTTCAAAAGTGCATTTGTCTACCGCGATTGCAGTTCCCAGTGGTGACACACCGCAGGGGCCAGGCGGTTGCTACCACGATTTGGCAGCTTGACATTGGTGCCAATGACTGGCCCAGCGGTAGCGGAGCATCCTACCGCGATTTTCCAAATTGCATTTGTCTACCGCGTTTGCGGGTCCCATTGGTTGAATGGGCATGGGCATTGGTGGTGACACACCGCAGGGGCCAGGCGGTCGCTACCGCGATTTGGCAGCTTGACAGTGGTGCCAATGACTGGCCCAGCGGTAGCGGAGCACGCCTACTACAATTTTCAAAAGTGCATTTATCTACCGCGATTGCGGGTCCCATTGGTTGAATGGGCATGGGCGGTGACACACCGCAGGGGCCAAGCGGTCGCGACCGCGATTTGCAGCTTGACATTGGTGCCTATGGCTGTGATTGCAGTGGCGGGCACGCTTATGGCACCTATGGACACATCATGCTGTGGCAATGGCAATGGCCGGTTCTCAGCATTGAACAGTAGACACTTACTATGGATCATGCCACCAGATAGTGCAACTCAATGCTAGTGTGACATTTAACTCACTGATGACTACACATGCATGACAGTGCACAGTATTACATGCATTGGCATGTACTCCCTCACATGTCACTTATGATATTGTTCTGCATGTACACAGATCTGTGGTGTGATGGACTCACAAATATGTACACATGTCAATGTGTGAGATGGCTAAGCAAACCACAGTAATGAAGGTCTGACTACATAATGTGCCGATTTCACTGTGTAGATTGCTGAACTCATGTTTATACTTGATGTTTATGCACACACTGTGCTCATTGTGTTGGTAATGTGTGCCCTGTCCGACTTACGCAAGAAGGTGTGGCAGGTACAGCAGCTACGTAGAAGCCAGCAGTGTTGCTGTTTCACACATGTGCTGTGTCAACTACTATCAGGGCTGGTGACACAAGATGTTGGAATGTACCTTTTGGCATTCACATTGTCTGAATCTTTTTTGGGGGTACTCACTGTGTAAATACTGGACAGGTGTACAACTACTTTAGATCAAGGTGTCCCTACATGTTACTTGTGCTGGAAGCTGTAGTTTCAGGCCATTCATTGTTGGCGCTGTGTCTGTCAAAACGTAAGATGTTGGACACATCTCATAGGGGAATTGAATTGACATGTGTCCCCTTTCATCCTACCTAGAAGGCGACCAAATGTGCATCGTCCATTCACATTGCTTGCGGACATGGAGGATGAGGACATCATACGGAAATTCCGTTTGGATCAACCTACCCTTCAGGACCTATGTGCCCAGTTGGAGCCACATCTGAGGCCGCGCAGAACCTATCCGACTGCTTTGACACCAACGTGTAAGGTGATGGCGGCCCTGAATTTCTTTGCAACTGGTTCATTCCAGTACACGGTGGCCAGCGCAGGTGGGATGCCTCAACCAATGTTCAGCATGGTGCTACGTGATGTCCTGTCCGCTATGATGACCTACAAGGACAGCTACATCCATTTCCCCAGGAGGCATGAATTGGCAGCTGTGAAGGGTGAATTTTATGACCTTGCCCACATCCCTAATGTTGTTGGTGCCATTGACTGCACACATGTTGACCTAGTTCCACCACAGGCACATGAGCACATCTACAGGAACAGGAAGCATTTCCATTCCATCAATGTGCAAGTGGTATGCCAGGTGGATATGATAATCTACCATGTCTGTGACAAATATCCGGGATCAGCCCATGACTCCTACATTCTGCGTAACAGCATTGTACCACAGCTGATGGCAAATATGCATCCAGAGCGTGCGTGGATTGTGGGTGAGTGCGCAGAGTCAAGTAGCGTTCTGTATGTGTGACATGATGTCCTCTGCCACAGTTAAAGTACAACATTGGTCTGTGTATCTCACACCTAGGTGACTCTGCATATCCCAACCGGCCTTGGTTGCTGAGTCCACTGAGGAATCCCAGGACCCCGAGTGAAGTCCGCTACAATGATGCACATGGGAGGACACGTCGAGTGGTGGAGCGTACTTTTGGTCTTCTTAAGTCTCGATTTCGGTGCCTGGACAGGACCGGAGGTGCACTGATGTACTCTCCCCAAAAGGTGTGTCAGATCGTAGTTGCATGCTCCACAACCTGGCCTTGCGCAAAGAGATCCCCCTGATCCTGGACGATGATGAGCAGCAGATGCCCCCGCCTGCAAACCCACACATGTCCAGTGACGAGGATAGTGGAGAGGAGGAAGGTGTCGACCTGTGTCAACAGCTCATCAACCGCTACTTCCCTTGAAGGTGAGTGACATTGTACAACGGTGCCATTATCTGCTGTTTTTGATGTTGGTGAAAAGGCCTAGGGGAGCTTTTTGACTGCTGCCTGTTGTTGGCTCTGTGCTGAGGGGTAATGTTTGTGGCACAGGGTAGTTCTGCACAGCTACATGATTTCTATGTCGATATTGTTGCTCATTGTAATGTGTGCAGGTTTGTGTACCTTGACAACAAGTGTTGTGTAATGGCTGTGATGCCATCACCTGACAAGTGAATGTTGTTCTCTTGTGTCTTTCTAGGTCCCTTCAGCCTCTCAATGCCTCAAAACAATCAGTGCTTCTGGTACATTGGAATCAGAGTCAACATTGTACATCCTGTGATAAACATGGAGCTGACACAAAAACATAGGTGTGTAAAGAGTGTTTATTTACAATGATTATTTGTGACAGAGAAGTGATTATTTACAAAATGGTGCAAAGTGAATCAATGAGTTGTCAGTGATGGTAGATGAGACAATAGAGTAGTCACCACATTGATGTGGTGACACAGTCCAACAGACGCCTGCCATCAACATGGCAGTGTGGGTAAGGATAGTCAACAAAGTCAATGTCAAGGTGAAGAGAGGTGCCATCATGGCTGGCTCTTTGACTGGCGTTTGGCTGGTGCTTTGCCACGTGATCCTCCCATGGTTTTCCTCGGACGGCCCCTTGAGCGTTTGGCAGGCGGGGCGTCTGCTGCAGGATCAGCGGGGTCTGAGGACTCATCCTGTTCCAGTTCACCCCTCTCTGTGGCCGTAGGTGAGGTGGTGGGACTGTCATCCTGCGGGCCACTGGAGGGAGGTTGAGCTCTCCTTTGGGCCGCAGGCCTGTCCCTCAGAACACACACAAGCTGGCCCAAGAGGTCCACGATTTGGCCCATATGCGTGTCCATGGACCTCAGCAGCAGTCGGACCTCACGCACTTCTTCCAAAACCTGGCCCATTTGTCCCTGAGTTTGTTCATATGGCCCAAGGACTCTGGCGATGTTGGCCTGGGCTTCGGCCCCAGTGTCCTGTTGAATTTGTCACCCAGTTGCCCTCCCACCTGCCCTCCCACCTGCCCTGCTGTCCCGGACCTGTGGCGTCACCACTCGACGCACCCGCAGACTCTCCCTGCCCTCCTCAGATTGTGTGGTGGTGTGGGTATCCTCTGAGGCAGGGAGAGTGTTGCAGGCAGCACTGGTGGTGGTGGTGGTTGTGGCCGCACAGGTCATTGCAGCAGAGGTCAGCGCTGTTGTTGTTGCTGAGGTGGTGGTGGTGGGGACAGTGGGGGCCTGGGACCTGGTGCTCCCTGGCAGTCCTGATGGGGCAGGTTCGGGGTCCGCATCCGAGGAATTTAGGGAGTCTGCATCCGAGAGTCCATGTTCCGGGTGGGGGGGAGACTGGCTCTGCAGGTTGGTGTTGTCATCTACAGCAGTCAATTGTTGGTCACCTGTTGGACAGAGATGAAAGGGTCATTGAAGTGCACCCCACAAGCTTGGTGTTAGATGTTTGGTTGTTACATGTTATACACCACACAGTTTGCATTGATATCACATTGTATGCCTGCACGGTACTGAGCATCATGACATGATGAGGTACATACATTACTTGTACATGGTGTGACATGTCAACATAGAACATGTTCCACATACAGAATGTGTGATTACAAGGACATGTCGTCATCTTATGACTAGCAGCACAAAAACTTTATGTGAAGCGTCTTTGCTGTTTACTCTGCAGACGTTACATCTGAGCATGTACTAGCCATTGTCAGCTCATGCATCCCTCTGTCATATCATTTGCTTTGCTTTCTTTTTACAACTGACCATGCATGTTTTGTGTTCATATGGGCCTTGATGCTCTGCCCCCATGGCACTTACAGATAGCAGTCAGTGCTGTGCATGATTGTGCCCTGAATTTATTCAACATGTGATTTGGTGAGTCAAACTATATTTTCTGTGACAGTTACATACGCTTAGCTGTCTGCACACTGGAAGTGGCTATTGGATCGATGCCAATTTGGGTCGGATGTGAGGGCTGGTGTGGTCATATGGCTCCATGCTTTGTGAGAGGAATGGCAGGGTGCATGCACTGTATACCTACCGGTTCTGTGACAAAGTTGAGGGGAATTGCTGACACATGTTTCTGGGTGGGGGAGAGTTCTCCATCCTGCTGAGCTGTGGGACAAGGGGACCTGGTGGGAGTAGTAGTGCTGGCTTCCCACCCACAAACACCACCTCCCTGTTAAGATGGCTACCTACCTGTTAGGTGAAGGTGAGCAATGCAATGTCTGCCACATGGTTCGGGGGGTAGTGCTCCATCCTGCTGAGCTGTGAGACAAGGGGGCCTGGTGGGAGTAGTAATGCTGGCTTCCCAACCACAAACACCACCTCCCTGTTAAGATGGCTGCCTCCCTGTGAAATGGAGCAGAGGAAGGGAATAGGTTACACATGGCTCTTGGATGGGGGAGTGTTCTATCCTGCTCAGGGGTGGTACATGAGAGCATAAGATGGCTACCTACCTGTAAGTTTGAAGTGTGAAATACAATGGCTGCCACATGGTTGGGGGCGTGGGGTGTAGTGTACCATCCAGCTCAGCTTTGAGACAGGGGGGCCTGGTGGGAGTTGTTGTGCTGGCTTACCACCCACAAACCACACTACCTGTGAAGCTGGCTACCTACCTGTAAGTCTGAATAGTGAAATACAATGTCTGCCACATGGTTGTGGGTGTGTGGAGTGTTTCATCCGGCTCAGCTGTGGGACAAGGGTGCCTGGTGGTAGTTGTAGTGCTGGCTGCCTATCCACAGACACCCCTCCCTGTTAAGATGGCTGCCTCCCTGTGGAGCAGAGGAAGGGAATGGTTACACATGGCTCTTGGGTGGGGGGAGTGTTCCATCCGGTTCAGCTTAGGGACGGGGGGCCTGGTGGGAGTTGTATTGCTGGCTGACTGTACACATGACCCCATGTTAATGTTGCTAGCTACCCTTGGGGTGACTCAGAGGAAGTGAATGTTGGATCTGTGAGACATGTGTTGGGGAGTGTGTGGTGCACATGAATGCCTTTGGGCCTAGGAGGTGTCGCTTTGTAGTTGTGCAAGACAGTACATAGCAGTGTGATGGTAGATATTTGTTGGTACTTTCCAGCCTCCACTCCCCCGGGTATTCCTGTGAGACTCTCTGGATGCAGTATGCCAAGCACCGTCTCCTTCCATGCAGTGAATGTTCGTAGTGGAATGGGAGGGCCACCACCAGTCCTCTGAGCCAGCTCACGGTTCTTGTTGTTCTTCTCTTTCACCTTGCTCTTGAGGTCATGCCACCGCTTCACGATCTCCTTCTTGGAGCGGGGGATGGTCCCTATTGCATTGACCTTGCTGACTATCCTTGCCACATTTGCGTTCTGGTGGCTAATGGTGTCTGTTGGACCAGGCTTCCAAACAAATGTGGTTCTACTCTGATTACCTCATCTACCATGACTGACAACTCATTGTCAGTGAATTTGGGCATTTTCTTCTGTGACATGGTGTGTGATGTGCAAATGGGTTGATGGTGCAGGTGTGAGAGTGGAGGTGGTGATGTGTGTGGTGTGTGTGTGTGGTTGTGATGGTGTGATGTGTGGTGATTTGCCTCTCCTTTGTGCTGTGGGGTTGGTTCCTTCATTAGTGGAGTATTGCAAAGGATTCTGGTCAGGGAAGGGGCTATGTGGGTGTGTCAAAATGGGGTATTGCTGTCAGGTGTGTTGTGTGGGTTGACCTGGGATTTGTATTTTTTAGTTGCCATGGGGATGTGTCATTGTGGTGTGTTGTTTTTTTTTTAGGCTGAGCCAGGTTAATGGGTACACTTGGTAGCCTTGTTGTGTGTTTTTTTGGTCGACCGCCATAACTGTTCCGGGGTGACCACGGCGGTGGGTATACAACCGCTCTTCTGCCGGCTCTCCCATTCATCAATGGTTGCGATCGCGGCGGTCGGAAACAGCGGATCGTTCCGCTGTCACCTCAATGGTATCCTAATTTCACGTGCAGTCAATCCGCTGACCGTGCAGCGGTTTTGGGTTTCTCCGCAGCGAATCCGACCGCCGCGGACGGATTTTCACCAGCTCCGCAAGCTACTGCCGGTCTTTCATGGCATTGTTCCATCGCGGTCGGATTTTTCTGGCAGTTGATCCTAATCGGACCGCCGGTTTTGCCGCGGTACCAGCGGACGGTTAATTTCTGCTACCACGGCTGTCGGAATGGTTTTCCGACCGCCATCCTAATCGACCCCTTAGTTCTCCTAGGGTGGGTGATCTGCCAAAATCCCTGCTTGGTAATCTAACTCCCCATTACCTGTGGGTAAGTGTCATCAGGATGCTCGTCTTGGTGTAGAGACGGGCATCCCTCCTCACAGAGGTAAACAGAAGTCAGCTGGGCTGGAATTCTGACATGCAGCGACCTCGCAGTGTCAGCGGAGTGCTCCTCTGATCTAAACAAGGAAGTGGGTATATATATATAATAAACAGCACCCATGCCGCCATGTTGAAGTCCTAGTCAGGCCGCAATTGTTTATTCCATTATGATAGCTCTGTCGCCTACCTGACAATACTATCTATGACATTTGATTTGCGCAGGGAACTTTATCCCTTGTACTGAATGTTTAATAAGTCTTGATAATGTGCCTACAAAGTGGAAATGTAAGCAATGCAGTTTCAGAGAATGTTGTCGTGCACGGACACTCATGCAAATGTATGTCAAATGTCACTCTGTTTAAGAAAGAAGGCAACGTAAGAAATGTGAGCATGTAAAATGCCAATGTTTCTAACTGGGCCTATCCTGACCACATGACATGTGAGGTCCTTGGGACCTTCTTTCATTCCTTGAGATGGCTGCCATCAGGGGGTGCACTGACTGGCACATCGTTTTGTAGCACACTTCAGTGCACCTACTGACAGTTCTTCTGTCTTTGTACCCGCATCAATAATACGGTGCCGACGCAGAGTCAAATAAATTCCCTCATTCGTTTGGGCCCAGGTCTCCATTCATATGAGGGAATGCCCTCTTGAGATAGCGTTGGTTCTACATCTGTGCCAGCTCTCTCAATATTACAGAAGAGGTGCACAAGCTTCTACGGCCCCTTCTGTAATACCAAAGTGCCACTGGAATATCAAAGGGGATACACATGCCTGTTGCTCCCCCGGGGTACTTTCTGTATTATGGCCCCTGATTGTCATTTCCTGTTTCAAACCTGATCAATATTAGTTTAGGTGATTTAAAAAAAAAATGTTTTGGTTTCATCAACACTTTGTAATATATAGCATTACTATTCATGTAGTTTTATATAAAATATATGTCTGATTTATGTAACTGAATAATTTATAGTGATTCTGTTCATATCTCCAATAAAAGCTGTAAGAATTGTAAACCATAGATTAGGGAATGGACAGAGTGGAACAGGGACTATAGGAATAAGGACAAGAAGTGACTCCAAGGGCTAGTTGGCTGGCCTCCTGTGTGAGCTACAGGGACACAAGCTCCTGAGGCCATGAACCCTACCACTGGCTTCTTCTGTACTGAGTCCTAATGCCCTCACCACCCAAGTGGTGCCTGCCAGCTCCTGGAACCTTGGTAGAGGTATTGGTGGCACTTTTAAAAAAGCTGGGATTTTTTCAACAAAATCCTCCTGCACACCCGACAGAAGATTGGCACCTACCTGCCAGCGGTTATGCCCATGGTTCATAGCCGATGGCTGCACTTTGTGGTGGCTCCCAGTGCGTTTTATCTCTGCAGCAGCAAATCCTTTTCAGTGGGACCTCTCACAATGGTATCCGGCCTCATGAAGTCCTCTTTGGCTACAGCCTGCAGCTTTGTTGCCTAAGTCTGAAGGTGAACATCTTCACTGCGTCCTTGTCTAGCGGCTTCCCTATGACAATTCCTCCTTCTTGGACACCACTTGCTGCCTTGACCTGGTGAATACTCCACCTTCTCCAACAACATTTCTTCAGAATTTGTATCCAAAGGTAAGCTGGGACCAGACCCAATCCATCCCTTGCATCCGACACGTGCTTCATCTCGGTTGACCTTATTTTTGACTTTGACCCAGTCTCCCACAGCCAGAGACCCACAGTTGGATCTTTGATCTTTTAGGCGCTTGATGTCACAAAGACGTAAAAAATGTATAACTCCGGGTCTACTGATTGAAATCAGTATAGCGGCAAACTGTATAATAGCGTAGAGTGGCGTGGCATAGAGTCGAGTGGCGTAGAGTGGAATAGCGTATAGTGGAGTGTCATACAATGAAGTGTTGTACAGTGGAGTTACGTATAGTGGAGTATCGTATAGTGGACTAGCGTAGAGTCCAGTGATTTACACTGGAGTGGCAGAGAGTGGAGTGGCATAGAGTAGAGTGGCATAGAGTGGAGTGGAATAGAGTGAAGTGGGGTAGAGTAGAGTGGTGTAGCCTAGTGTGCAGTGGCTTTCAGTGGACTGGCACACAGTGGAATACCGTGTATTAGATTGGTGCACAGTGGAGTGGCGTAAAGTTGAATGGCATAGAGTGGAATATTATAGAGTGGAGTTCCGTACAATGGAGTTGCATACAGTGGAATAGTGTAGAGTGGATGGGCACACAGTGTAGAGGAGTACAGTACAGTGGAAAAGTATACATTAGAGTGGGGTGGAGTGGCATAGAGTGGATTGGTATATAGTGAAATAGCATATAGTGGAGTGGCATACAGTAGAGTAGAATACAGTAGAGTGGCATAGAGTGAATTGAGGTTCAGTGGAGTGGCGTACAGTGGAATATCACAGAATGTAGTGGTGCACAGTGGAGTGGTGTAGAGTGGAGTAGCATACATTGGAGTAGCGTACAGTGGAGTGGTGTAGAGTAGAATAACATTGAGTGTTACTGGCGTATAGTGTAGTGAGGTAGAGTGGAGTGGCATATAGTGGAACAGCATACAGTAGAGTGTGGTAGAATGGAGTGTCATACAGTGGAATAGGGTAGAGTGTAGTAGGGATGAGTGAAGGTGCAAACAGTGGAGTGGCGTAGAATGGAGTGTTGTACAGTGTAATAGCATACAATGGATTTTCATAGAGTGGAGTGGCATACAGTAGAGTGGTGTACAGTGCAGTGGCATACACTGGAGTGGTTTAGTGTGGAGTGTTGTACAACAGGCTAGCATAGAGTAGAGTGGCATAGAGTGGAGTGGCATAAACAGGAGTGGGGTAGAGTAGAGTAGATTGACATAGAGTGAAGTGTCGTACAGTGAAGTTGAATACAGTGGAATAGTGTATAGTGCAGTAGCATACACTGGAGTGGTATAGACTGGAATCTTGTACAGTTGAGCAGCATACAGTGGAAACGCATCCTCTGGAGCGGTGTATAGTGCAGTGGCATACACTGGAGTGTGTTAAAGTGGAGAGGTATAAAGTGAAATAGTGTAGAGTAGAGTGGTGTACAGTGGAGTGGCATAAAGTGGAGTGGTGTACAGTTGAGTGTCATAGAGTTGAGTGAAGTACAGTATAGTGGGGTATATAGGTATAGCGTAGAGTGGAGTAGTGTAGAGTAGAGTTGTGTGTACTGGAGTGGCGTAAAGTGGAATAACTAACACTGGAGTGGGGTATAGTGGAATAGCATAGAGTGAAGAGGCATACAGTGGAGTAGCATAGAGTAGAGAGACTTAGAATGAAGTGAGGTACAATGTAGTGGCATACAGTAGTATAACATATATTGGAGTGACACAGACTGGAGTGGCGTACAGTGTAGTGGCATAGAGTGGAGTGTTGTAGAGTAGAATACTGCAAAGTGGTGTGCTGTAGAGTAGAGAGGGGTACATTGCAGTGGGTTAGGCTGTAGTAGCATACAGTGGAGTAGCATTCAGTGAAGTGGTGTAAAGTGGAAATACGTTGACTGTTCCTGGCATACAGTGTAGTGACATACAGTGGAGTGACATATAGTGGAATAGTGTACAGTAGAGTGGTATAGAATGGAGTGTCGTACAGTGGAATAGGGTAGAGTGGATTAGCATAGAGTGGAGTGGCGTAGAATGGTGTGAGGTGCAGTGTAATAGCATACAGTTCATTTTAGTACAGTGGAGTGGCATATAGTGCAGCAGCATAGACTGGAGTGGCATAGAGGGGAGTGGGGTTGAGTAGAGAGCCATAGTGTTGTGTGGTGTACAGTGGAGTGGCATATAGTAGAATAGCATAGAGTGGCATAAAATGGAGTGGCATAGAGTGGAATAGCATGGAGTCAAGTGCCATACAGTGGAGCTGCGTACAGTGGAATAGTGTAGAATGTATTGGTGTATAGTGCTATACTGTACAGTGAAGCGGCATACATCAGAGTGTGGTAGATCTGAGAAGTATACAGTGGAATACTATAGAGTGGAGTGGTGTACAGCACAGTGACACACATTATAGTGTGTTAGAATGAAGTGGCATACAGTGGAATAGCGTAGAGTAGAGTAACGTACCGTGGAGCGGCATAAAATGGAGTGGCGTAGGATGCACTGTTTTTGAGCGAGCCAGTGAGGTACAGCGTAGTGCTGTACATTGGAATAGTATAGAGTGGAGTGGTGTAGAGTGGAGTGTCCTACATTGTAATAGCGCAGAGTGTAGTATGGTAGAGTGGATTGGCGTAGAGTACAGTGGCACAGAGTGTAGTGTCATAGAATGAAGTGATGTACAGTGTAATAGTGTACAGATGGTTGTCTTAGAGTGGAGTGGCCTATCTTAGTGAAGTTGTGTACAATTGAGTGGCATAAAATGCAGTGGCGTACAGAGGAATAGAATACAGTGCAGTTGTGTATACTGAAGTGGTATACAGTGGAGTGGCATAGAGTGGAATAGCACAGAGTGTAGCATCGTAGAGTGCAGGTGCATACAGTGGAATAGCATACAGTGAAGTAGCATAGAGTAGTGGGCGTACCATGTATTGGCATACACTGGAATGTCTTAAAATGGAGTGGTGTAGACTGTAGTAGCATACAGTGTAGTGGTGCAGAGTGGAGTGAAAAATAGGGTATATTTTAATAAAATATTTGACACCAAAATGACAAAAATCCAATTAGTAGAACTTCAGTTATGAATATTTAAATTTTAAAGTAAAAACTAGTGCCTAAAAGATCAAAGTGCCATCCATGGATATCTAGCTGTGCGATACTGGTTCAAAGTCGAAATATATGGACAACCGCGATGGAGCACAAGTCAGATACAAACGGTGGATTGGGCACTGAGAATGTAGGAGCTCAGCAGGGCAAGGCAGGGTCAGACTGGGATACAAAATAGGCCCCCTGCACCAAAATAAAAGTGGCCCTCAGGTAGCTAAAAAAAGTGGCCCACATTTGACAGTTTTAAACTTGTAAAGAGGTGCTGCATGGGAATTTTGCAAGACTGTGTGAATTTGTACTTCCTGCAGGCAATGTTTGTGGTAATATCAGGAAAATAATCATTAAGAACTGTCCAGCAGACCATAAAACAAGCCCACATACAGCCATGAAATCGTCCCACACACTGATCTGTCAGACCAGCCCATTTGGCACTGCCTGATTGGCCTATAGGCCAGTACAACACAGCAGGAAGGATACAGACGGTGTCTGAGAAGGCAGGGTCGGCATAGGGGAGGCCCTGGACAAAGTCATGGTGAAGGTTTCTACTTTCAGACTTAGGGGTCGATTCCAATTCGGGCCGGAAAAAGCACCGACCGACTCGGATCCGGAAATAATACCGACCGACACGTACCTGTGGCGCCCGACACGCCAAGTATGATGCAAGGCGTGAAAAATCCGACCGACACGTACCGAACCCAAGTCGACCGACCGAGCCGCACGGAAAACAGCAATCCGGCCGGAAAAACACGCGAATCCAACCGACCGACACGCACCCGGAACAAATCCGACCGAAACGTACACGCGAACTCCAAACCGCAAAGTACGATGCAAGGCGTGAAAACCACGAGCGAGTCGGACGGAGGCCAAGCCGCACGACCGACACGCATACAAAACCGAGCCGAAGCAACACAAAACACCGCGACCGACGCGTACGCAGCATAGAAAACTGCACAAACACAGCGTGAACGAAGCGGAGAAGACCGTACGAGACAAATGCAGGGTCCGACTCGGTCACAAGAACGTTTCCAACATACACAGACAGTACAAAGGAAAAATCACCCAAAAAAAGGCCAAACAAGCAATTACCAAGCCAATAAATACTGGGGGGTGTGGACAGAGAACAAAGACACACCCACAACTCCACCCATATAAAGGACACAAATCACAACCATGAGCCTTTGCAAATGCCATTCCACTGCCAGCACCCAAGAGAAAGCAACCACACACCCACAGCTCATCCCTCACACAAGCCACACACCATCAGCACACCAACAAATACCTACCTCACATACACCCAGCAAAACACACACTCACACACCCTCACCTGCACACCAACACACACATCACTCACCATCACCACCCATCACCATGCCCCCCAAGAAAAATCCCAAGTTCCTAGATTGTGAATTGGAAGTCATGGTAGACGAGATCCTCAGGGTAGAGCCACAGCTGTTTGGCACACTGGTCCAACAGACCCCCATCTCCCAGAAAACCAAGATGTGGGAGAGGATCATCAACAGGGTGAACGCACAATCACCATGTCGGCGCACAAAGAGCGACATCCAGAACAGGTGGTATGACGTGCGCAGGAGGGTACGGGACCTGCTGAAGAAAGACTACATCAACAGCCAATACACCGGCAGTGGCCCTCCTGCCAAGCCAATATACCTCAGGCCCTGGGAGGAGAAGGTGCGGGCCATCCTTCCGCCAGTGAGCGTATATGGACTAGAGGACATCCCAGAGCCTGGTGAGTACACAACAAATGTACACAATATACTGCCACAAAACACACACATCACTGTCAAGGGGAGAGTCAAACCATGCACTCATAGCAATTACACAGCAACCAGAACAGAATCATCCCAAAATGTGTATGTCAGTCAGATAAACACAACACATGCCATCAAAAAAGTCACATCCAACTGTGCCAACACATGTACAAACACAACTACAACTACAGGTAGGCAGTGGCACAAATAGAACTAACAAACATATCCAGACATGTAGCCACCACAACAACACCAACACACAGTGAAGACCACTCAAAGGAAGGAATTCTGTGTATGCTGGCCAAGTCAGTGTAGCCAATAGCATCATGGGAGTCGCAGTCACACATATTGCCCCCCACAACTGTCCCATCAACACCACCATGAACCATGCGCACATCACAGGGAGTGGAGAAGGACTCACAAGATGGCTGACACTGGCAACTGCTGTGGTGAGCACAAGGCCCTGCTGGCAACTGTGCACCAACAAACAGCAGGACACCACTGACTGACATCCTGAGAGACAACTTCCACTCCCTGCAATGCAAGCACGTTCCATGGTGGGATATCTGGCTAGCTGGGTGGGAAGGAGGGCTTGCAGCACTGACCATAGTCACAAGCACCTCCCCTCACACACACCCCAACACAAACTCCACAGAACCCACCTGGTAGAATGCAATGCCCCCCATCCTAACACAAGATCCCACAAAGAACCACCACCCTGGGTTATGTTGTGTGAAGCACAGGGACACTCTTGGGACTTCTAGCCAAACAACTGCCAGGACAACACTCCCAGCCATCCTGTAAGCACAGCCAGCCCACCCCACAGGGAAGCAGAGTCAAAAGGAAGGAAGCATGGGCATGCTGGGAAGGGGGGAGGAGGCAATAGCATGATGGGAGTCGTAGTCACAGCTCTACATCCCCCACCACATGGCCCAGCAAGCTCACACTCACGCATGCACATCCCACAGAGAGTGGAAAGGGCCATCAAAGATGTCTGACACTGTTGCTGTGTCGTGGGGAGCACAAGGGCATGCTGGGTACTGCACACCAACCAACAGCAGGACACCACTGTCAGCCATCTTACCATTGCTCTCACACCCACACACACTGAACTCCCCACAAAACCAAGTAAGTATGGGAATGCTGGGAAGTGGGGTGGAGGCAATAGCATGATGGGAGTCGTAGTCACAGACATAGCTCACCCCCACAACTGTCCCATCAACACCACCCTGAACCATGCTCACATCACAGGGAGTGGAGAGGGACTCACAAGATGGCTGACACTGGCTACTGCTGTGGGGAGCACAAGGCCCTGCTGCCAACTGTGCACCAACAAACAGCAGGACACCACTGACTGACATCCTGAGAGACAACTTCCACTCCCTGCAATGCAAGCACGTTCCATGGTGGGATATCTGGCTAGCTGGGTGGGAAGGAGGACTTGCAGCACTGACCATAGTCACAAGCACCTCCCCTCATACACACCCCAACACAAACTCCACAGAACCCATCTGGTAGAATGCAATGCCCCCCATCCTAACACAAGATCCCACAAAGAACCACCACCCTGGGTTATGTTGTGTGAAGCACAGGGCCACTCTTGGGACTTTTAGCCAAACAACTGCCAGGACAACACTCCCAGCCATCCTGTCAGCACAGCCAGCCCACCCCACAGGGAAGCAGAGTCAAAAGGAAGGAAGCATGGGCATGCTGGGAAGGGAGGTGGAGGCAATAGCATGATGGGAGTCGTAGCCACTGATATTGGTCACCCCCAAAACTGTCCCATCAACACCACCCTGAACCATGCTCACATCACAGGGAGTGGAGAAGGACTCACAAGATGGCTGACACTGGCTACTGCTGTGGGGAGCACAAGGCCCTGCTGCCAACTGTGCACCAACAAACAGCAGGACACCACTGACTGACATCCTGAGAGACAACTTCCACTCCCTGCAACGCAAGCACGTTCCATGGTGGGATAACTGACTGGCTGGGTGGGTGGGAAGGAGGGCCGGCTGTCAACCAAACACAACCAATGCAGACCATGTTCACACCCCAAAAAATACATAGAAATGCCCAAATAATGCAGGACAATGTGCCACACCAATATCAACCCCTGACTGTGACGACTTAGGACAATGCAATGTACAGGCCCGCACCCAGAGGCACAGTCACAACTGTCATGTGTGTCAACCATTGATGCCTGCAGAAACATAACATACATTGTTTGTGTCTCCCAAAAACAGGTGATGATGGGGACACAGCAGCAGACGCTGAGGAGTCCCAGTCCCAGGCTCAAGAGGATGCGGAGCTCACTGGCGTCGTACAGCCTCTGTCCTCCTCGGACGATGAAGACCAACCTGGCACATCCGGTGCAAGTCAACATGCAGCACCAGCAGGACCACCAGCTGCAGCACCAGCAGGACCACCAGCTGCACTCCCTGCACCCACCCCTCCAACGACTGTCACCACAAATACTATCCCTGCCGACATGGACAGAACAAGGAGCAACACCAGCACAGGGACCTTGGACCAACCTGGGGCCATGGACACCACCACCACCACCAACCCCCAAGGTGGACCAGGGTTATCTGTGCGTGCCACTGCACACACTGCACATGTCAGCAGGGGTGGTGGGAGGGGTGGGAGACAGAGGTCGCTGCTTGCAGACGTTGCTGGTGTGCATGATGACCCACAACTGGTACGCATAGCTGATGCGTACCAGTCCAGCACCGGAGACCTCAGCCAGGTAGTGGGGCTCCTCAGAGACATGAAACAGCAGCAGGCTGCCCATCATGCCCGCTTGGACTCCCACATGTCCCACGTGGAGTCACACATGTCCCGCGTGGACTCACACATGTCCCGCGTGGAGTCCAAGTGGGATGCACTGCATGAGATGACGGCGGTGCACAGGGACATTTTACAATGCCTCCGCCAGATGAACAGCAACCAGTCCACACCTCCCTGTGTGCCAACAACATCTGGTGCCGAACAAACTGCAACTGCCACAGGGAGGGAGGATGACTCTGGCGGAGAGTCCCCTGCACCGCAGCAGCCTGTACTTGAGGGGCCCCCCAAGAAGAGGGGTCGTCCGAGGAGGGGAAAGTGAGAGGCCGATGGCCAAGCGCAACTCCCAGGAAGCCTGAACCTGTTCTGGATGTTCGCCTTTGTGCACAGACTGTTCACCCTGTTGACGGCAACACTACTCCCACACATTGCATGGGGAGTACAAGTTGGACCAATGTGTCAGACAACTGTGGCACCGATACTGGGGATCCTGTCTACCAGGACTTTCAATTCACCTAGGAACTTCGGATTGCAAGATTTATGTACAGCACTACCCATCCTATGCACTATTAACACAAATGTATCACAATAAACACACTAATACACCATACTTGCCTCTGTCGTGATTCCAACGTGGGTGCTGTTATGGGGATGATGAACTGCAAAATTACACTGTGTATGCGAACTGCAACAGCAAGGACAACACAGGCATTTGAGTAAAGGCAACGTGACACATATGAGGGAGACACACCACCAGGGCTACACAACACATACACACCTAGGCCATCTGACTCATTGCCTACACTGATGTTGCCAGGGAAGACGGTGCAATGCACAGACACCACACCCATTCCCAGTTGTAGTCAAGTAGCCCACAGGTGCAGTAAGCAAATGGCACTCAAATGTGTGACCACAGACAACGCACATCACAAAGTGAAGCACAGGTTTATTACACAGTTGCAACATGTCATAACCACTACAGATGCAAGGTAATCCCACCTGGCAGCGGGCACACAGTCAACAACTGTAGACGGAAGGAAGTCCATGGGTGTGGCGCACATCACCTGTAGGGACACAACAGCTACCAGCCTGGAAGTGCAATCACGTCGTCGGTGGACACAGTTGACCAAACGAATCTGAAAGTACCCTGTGAAGGACAGAAATGACACACAGTTAAAAGCAATGGAGTACAGGACAGAACAGCAAAACTCATGCACAATACATGTTACAAGATACCCACCCAGAACCAAGTTAGCATGTCAACACTGTTGGGGAGTACAGCCCACCTGTTAGCACACATCACAACACACATCCAGTCAAGTAGCCCATGGACACACTCCAACAGCACCAGAGCACCACCCACACATCATGCCAACTCACATCATTGACATGACACCTCAGGATACTCACATTCAGCTAAAGAAGTTAGTGATGAGCTGTGTGCGGACATCACCATCATCATCATCATCATCATCGTCACTGGCATCGTGGTCCAGGCCAGGATCCTCCACAGGTGGCGGATGTTGGTCATTGTCATCCTGGATGAGAGGCAACTCCTTCCGCACTGCCAGGTTGCGGAGCATGCAGCAGACGATGATAATCTTGCACACTTTCGCAGGGGCATATGGGAGGGACCCTCCGGTCTTGTCCAGGCAGCGGAAGCGGCTCTTCAGGAGACCAAATGTCCGCTCAATCACTCTCCTGGTCCGACCATGTGCCTCATTGTAGCGCATCTGGGCTGGCGTCACAGGGTTCCTGAGGGGTGTCAGCAACCACGGCATGTTGGGGTATCCCGAGTCACCTACGGACAGACAAGTGCACATTAGCTGACTTGGAAAAGTGGGCGGAATACTACAGATCAGATCACACACAATGGCACAAAGTCAGTACACACCGACAAGCCAGGCACGCTGGTTCTGCATCTGTGCCATCATCCTGGGGATGCGACTACTCCTCATCACAAAGGCATTGTGTGCTGAACCAGGGAAACGGGCACACACGTGTGTGATGGTCATGTCTGCAAGACACACCACCAGTGCATTGACCGAGTGGTAGTGCTTGCGGTTCCTGTAGGCCTGCTCCTGGGCCTGTGGTGGTACCTAAGCCACATGTGTCCCATCAATGGAGCCAATGACATGCGGCATCCTCCCCAGGGCATAAAAGTCACTCTTCACGTCAGTGAGTCGTTGCAGACTAGGGAAATAGATGTACCGGTTCAGGAATAGCAACATTGCCGCCAAAACATCGCGGAGCACACGGCTCAACATGGTCTGTGACATCCCACCAGCAGTCACCACAGTATGTTGGAAGGTACCGGTGGCAAAGAAGTGTAGGGCTGCCATCACCTTCACCTTGGGGGTCAGCGCTGTAGGATACGGCCGGCCAGGCTGCAAATGTGGGGACAACTGCACTGCCAAATCCTCAATCAGCTGCCTGGTGAAGCGGTACCGTCGGATGCTGTCCCGTTCCACCATCGTTGCCAGGTCTGGGAATGGTCGATGGACAGCAGGAGCCCTGCAGTGCAGAGGAGAAGTAAGCAAGATTGTCAGTCACCCCACATATGCGGCATTGAACACACTCAATATCCCAACATACATCATTATGAGGCACAACTACATGAAGTGTGCAGTTCCGGAAGGACATGTATGGTACATACATGGCCAACATCTGTCAACACGGTCCAACAGGTGGCATCAATTAGTCCCAGGTTGGCCCATTGGATATCATGAGGCCGTGTCACAGTTCCCATCTCCTGCTGCCGTGTCACAATAACCCCCCACAGTGACATGTGAGGACAGATGTGCCCCAGGCACCACAGCTCAACGACAGGTACATTCCCAGGGACCCTGTATTGCCACATGGACACTGGCATTACATGGAGTATCATGTATACACCACAGCAAAACAACCATGACCCCCACAGGTAGTGGCCCCACTTGCCACGGCAGGACAGACATGGACGTCTGTGACACACACACGCACAACATCAAAGTCCATGCACACACAACCTGGATGTGGAGACTGTCTCCCATTGTGCACATGAAATCAGAGACATTGTAAACACTACATGCACAAAGACTGTGGAGGACCATCACTATTGTGCCACTGGGACACCCTGGCTCAAACATACCGTCCCACATGGGACTCACGGGGTATGTGACATGACATACACATACACCACCGTGAAATGTGACCATGGCACATGCACAGATATGAACAGTTGCACATCACAGTGGTCATGTACACGTAACACCCAGGATCCTGTCCCCATGAACATGTGCACAGCCTGGGGGTGGCTGCCCACAGGTGACACCCACAGGACAACATGTACACCAACATACACACAATAGGAAATGCAGCCTTACATGCCTTATGATAAAGTTTGGACAGGCTGTCGTGATGTAGGTGTGCCCCTCACTCCCTGGGAGCTATCTGTGGCTGGCATATGTCCATCTGAGACAGGCATGCTGACATATGCCAGTCACATGTACAGTGATGCGTTGAACTGCAATGGACCGATCGGTGCCCCCAGCCGGCCCATTGCATTCAATGTGTGCGGGTACGCGTTGTACCCCTGTACGCGTTGTACCCCTGTATGCGTTGAACTGCAATGGACCGATCGGTGCCTCCGGCCGGCCCATTGCATTCAATGTGTGTGGGTACGCGTTGTACCCCTGTACGCGTTGTACTGCAATTGACCGATCGGTGCCCCCGGCAGGCCCATTGCATTCAATGTGTGCGGGTACGCGTTGTACCCCTGTACGCGTTGTACTGCAATGGACCGATCGGTGCCCCGGCAGGCCCATTGCATTCAATGTGTGCTGGTACGCGTTGTACCCCTGTACGCGTTGTACTGCAATGGACCGATCGGTGCCCCGGCCGGCCCATTGCATTCAATGTGTGCGGGTACGCGTTGTACCCCTGTACGTGTTGTACTGCAATGGACCGATCGGTGCCCCGGCCGGCCCATTGCATTCAATGTGTGCGGGTACGCGTTGTACCCCTGTACGCGTTGTACTGCAATGGACCGATCGGTGCCCCGGCCGGCCCATTGCATTCAATGTGTGCGGGTACGCGTTGTACCCCTGTGCGTGTTGTACCGCAATGGACCGATCGGTGCGCACCCATTGACAATGGGCTTGCCTGGCAACGGACGCGTTTTCGAATTTCGAACGAGTCGGTTGCTGGAAAATCAGTTGGTCACCCACAACAATGTTGCAAAATCATGTATGTCATGAAGTTGAAGATTTGAAGGATGCTGTGGGCGTGTTTTGGTGCTGCTATTCCATGGATTGGCCAGATTCAGAAGATGCAAACGACTTGGACCTATCACTTTGGACACAAGGGACAGTATCTGCCTCTCCAGCACATATATATTGCTGGCTGTTCCCCTGAGAGCTCACTTGCCTGCACTACATGCTCCAGGACGACATCTGCCACTGCACTGCTGCTGTCTCTGCCCCTCTGGACCCTGCAATGGCACGTACTGTGGAGAGAGCCCCAGCCTTCAGCCTTGAAAAGAACCAGGCCCTGCTGGACAGCCTACTTCCACAGTACAGCAAGCTCTATGGGACACCAGGGGAGCAGGTGAGTGTTCTGTGCACTGCCTTTCTGAATGTGCATTTTGTCTGACTAGCAAGGCTGGAAGTCTGCACGCCACTGGCTAGCAGGCTCACTGAGTAGTTGTCACCCCCCATAGTGTGTAGTGACATGCACTGGACAGGTATGGTACAGTGACAGTTCATTTGAACAAGGTTTTACTTCCCATGCAATGATACCATGTAGTGACGTCTGGCAAACTGTCCATGGGCAGCTGTGTACATCAAGTGCCCCTGTGATTGAGACATGTATATACAACTGTGTCATGCACGGATATGTTGCATGTGTAGTAATGGCCTTTTCACTTTGTCATCCTGACAGGTTAATGCCCATCGGAAGCAGGAGATCTGGAAGGACATCGTCCGGGCCGTCCGGTCCGTGTGGGTCTACAAGCGCCGGATCCGCAACTGCCAGAAGAGGTGGCAGGACCTTCGGGGCTGGACCCGGAGGATTGCACGGGTCCAGATGAAGCTGTCGCCTCCTTGCAGGAGGGGCGGAACACGGACCCTGACCCCCCACATGCTCCAGATCCTGGCGGTGGTGTTTCCAGACCTGGATGGGCAGCTGAAGGCCAGACAGCAGCAAGGAGGGGCTGAGTCAAAGACTGCACTGTGAACTCTGTATTACATGCTTTGTGCCCTCCTCTGGCCTGGTTCAACTGCCACAGTGCAGCAGTCATGTTGTCCAGGAGCCATGTCCCTCTATTGTGCACTGCCCACTGCTCATCTGATACCCAGGTGTGGCCCTTACATTCAGGGAATTGTGTCACTTGGGACTGTGTCCTTGCAGTTTGCTTCACTAAAGGTGGGGGACAGCATCTGTTTCCCTAACTCTGTTGTGGGCATCATGGGTGGGTCCATTGTTCACACAACGCCTGTGTTCGGACATGTGATCTGCGTGTTGCTTTGATATGCGGTCCACTTGCTGAGCTGAGCCACCACATGTGCCTGGGGTATGTGGCACACGCCCATGCAGCGGGTGGGAACAATGTTTGGGCCCCAGGAGTGTGCAGATTACGTGTGTCACACATACATAGCCAGCTATCCACTGTCCAGGGCACATCCCTCATTCATGTGGAGCAGGACAGTCATGCCTACTCCAGGCCATGCAATGCACTCTGTACTCCCACTCCCGTGTATCAGCTGACACATTGTGCACAGTGATTTGACCCCTCAGGTGTCTGCCTCTGTGTCAGTGTGCTGTGGATTAGTTGCCAGGACTGCTGGGGTGTTTCTTGGTAGGGGCTCAGCATGCCCCTGGAGATGTAACCATAGGAGACGATACTTGTGTGTCACATAGGTGTTTGATCAGCTGCCCGTGCAGACTGGGGTATGCGAATGTGAAGTTCAGGCAGCTGTTCCCCATTCACAGCAAATTGTGAGGGGCTCAGGTTCAGAGGGTAGTGTCACAGGTCTCCCATATGTCCAATAGGTATGACCTGGACAGATGAGGGTTAAGATGATGTGTTGTGTGGGAGATGTACATGTGCACTTGTGCAGCTCCAGGACTTGCATTCCCCATGACCTACTATTGTGACACAGTGCATAGTGTTGTTGTCTGGCTGCCAAGTCATACATCACTGAGACAGTGATGTATGACTTAGCAGTCATGCCTCTGCCATGGCATGTGTCAACTTATTGGTGGTCCTGCAGGGGAGTGACATGTGCTACATGCACACCATTGTGGCGATGGCTATCAGGACATGGGTGCATCATGGTGTCTGTCGCTGGTATGCATCACATGCATTTCCTATTTGACTCTGGGCATCCCTTTCATCCGGAAACCTGTACTGACTCAGTGGCAAGAGCTGTGATGTGTGCATGTCCACATGCCACACCGTGTCCTCTGCACTGTCCAACTACTGTGTACTTGGTGCATGTGTCCACACTGGGGTGTTGCAATCCAACAGACACCAGACAGATGGGTGCAAGGCCATGTGGGATGTGAGTGCCATGCTTGGCATCAGACTGACAATTGGCTTCTCCTGTTCAGTTAGGGCACTTTTAGCAATGTACAACTAATGATGCCAGGGCTTGCTCTGTAATGTGCTGTGCTCACAGTGGTGTGTGCGTTTGGTGCAGGTGACTGATGTCTGTCTGTTTCCCCATTGTTTGCAGATACATCCACGGCCACGGAAGGGGACAGCTCCACGGACCAGGAGGAGCCAGAGAGCCAGACTGGGTCAGCAGCCGAGGAGTGGTCGGAGGGACCCAGTGGCACGGAGGGCGAGGGGAGCCACACCGAGGAGTCCTCAGCACCATCCACCTCAGCTGAGGACCAGAGCAACTCGGAGGATGACTCCCTTGTGGAGGCGGGTGTCAGCAGCCACCACACCCCAGCTAGTGTTGCTGTCCCCGCCACCACCAGCACCACCACCGCCCTCCCATCGGCTCCCATTCCCCAGGTCCGTGGAGGCTCCCATGTTCGGGAGCGTGTCTCCTTTGGGCCAGGCACCGCACCCCCTGCCCCTGTGTCCCCTGCTGCCCTGAGTGAGGAGTCTGTGTACCTCCTTCGCCAGCTCCATGTAGGGCAGACAGCCATGCTGAGTGTCCTCCATGCGCACACCGCACTGTTGACTCAGCTGGTGTCGTTCATGGAGGGCATCTCATCGGGCATGTCTGACCTACAGAGGGGAAATAGGTCCATGGACTCCTCCCTGACAGCAGCAGTGTCCCTCCTCAGACAGTCCCTCACCCCTCCTGCCTCTGCTCCATCCACACTCCCCAGCACCTTACCCGTCCCAAGCACACACACACCGGCACAGGCACACACCAGCACACACACGTCCAGCACACAGACACACACGCCACAAACAAAACGCACACGCACGCACAGTCAGGGGACTGAAACCAGACTCACAAGGGATGGGGCCCTGGTACACACACACGCATCCACGGGCACTGCGCAGTCCTCAGTTGCCTCTCCCTCCAAAGCACCCTCCCTTGCCTCACCTGCAACCCCAAAGACCCAGCGCCTCTTCCTCAGTGACCTCGGCCTCTTCCCCTCCGATCCAGCTGCTCCAGCATCCAGGGTGAAGAGGAAGCCCCCCACACGGAGCAGAGTGCCCCTCACCCCCGGACACCCTCCCCCAGGCGCAGACAGACTGAGGCCCCCACCCGCAAGTCCCCCGGAGTGGTAAGAGCAAGACCCCGCCGCCGCACTGCAGCTCAAGCACCAGGTCTCCTTCCTCCATCCCTCAGGCCCCCACTCCACAGGTGCCCCCCCACACCCTGCCCCAGGTTCCCCCACCCACAGATATACCATCCCCAAGAGGCTCCGGCCTTCTCCCCTGCCACTTGCTCTCCCGGCACCACACCCCCGCTGCGCTTGTCTGTGCCACTGATGTGGTGAGGGTGTCCTCCCCCTCTGTCCAGCCCACCTTGCCTGTTCCCCATTCTCCTCCCTGGTGGTAGGCACTGCAGTGGAGTCCACTACCACCCTGTCTGACTTGGGCACTGCAGTGGCGGACCTGTCCACTCCATCTGCAGGGTCCACTGCAGTCGTGCCGGCAACCACAACATCTGAGCCATGCCCCCAGTTGGGCCGGCACACACCATGTCAGACACCTCCACTGCAGTTGTCAGTGGCTCTCCAGCACCCACCACCCCTTCCCTGCTTCCTCCTGGTGAGCCCTGATCCTGTCCCTGCGGTGCCTGGCCTACCCCCGGTTGCCCCTCCTAGTGGATTGTCCCTGATTTTGTGCAGGCATGTGTAGGGTGGCATCTGCCACTGTCACCCACTTGTGACTTTGTTGATGGACTGGCCATTGGCCTTTGTTTATGTTCTACCGGACTTCTACTTTTAATGCCACATATGCTGATTAAAGCAACTTTCTGTTCTCTAGTGCTTTTGCTTCTGATGTACATGATGTTGATGATGCTAACCATGCCCTTGCTGCAGTGATGGTGATATTTGGTCTCATGATAATGAAGTGTTACTGTGCAGGAACCCATGTGGTCCAGGGGGAATGTGTCCTATCCTGTGGTGTATCCATGTCATCCATAGCAGCATCTGAGGGTGTCATGTGTTCAGTATTTGGCAATGGGATTTCCTACTTAGATTGGCAATTTCACATCTGTGGCTTCCACCCCTGCACATCTGTTGTGCCTGCCATTGTTCAATTCGTCTACTTCCCTGACCGTGTGGCCATCTCCAGTGGACATGCAGGTTTGGGCATCAATGGGGAAGGACTCATCTGTGTTGTCAGTGCAACATTGCTATACAAGTGTGTTGGATCTGTGCTGATGATTCCGTTGGCACTTCCATGACCAGGCTGATGTGACGGGAGCCCTCATTTGGTGCTAATTGTTGATTGTGTGACCAAGTGCTCAGCTGACATGATGGGGCCCTACTGAGGCAACATATGGCACAGCTTTCCTCACACAGGAGTGGAGTCCCCTCATGGCAGTGTGTACTCCTGTGACATTGCCTGCGCCCAAGGTGTGTGTTGTATGTGCATGTCTGTGTGTTCACTTCCGTTTAGCTGTGCATGCTGTGATCCCTAGTGTTGTACCTGTTTGTGATGCTAGCTGAGTTGAGCTATGTTCCCCCAAAGTCTTCTCCCTGGGTTCTCTGTGATGTGGGTGCATGGCACATTACTGGTCATCAGGGTGTCACCCATAGGTGTGTTTGCTGTCAGGGCTGAGTTTGTGTGCAGACGCAGATGGGTCCCAGTCAGGTTTCCCCTTGGCACTTGTTGTTTGCCCCTGTCATGTGATTTCCAGTTTGTGTTATCTTTCAGTGATTGTGACACGTTGTGTGTGTGACTGCTGGCACTCCTCAGGGTCCAGGCTGCAATGTTGGTTGTTGTCTATGTGTGTTCTTTGTGGGTGACCTTGGCTTCTTCATTGGTGTGTGACTGTGGCTGGGATCCAATTGGTTGGTGTGGTATTACCGTCATATCCATGTACAGCGTAGTGTGCAGTGTGTCAGGCATTCAGGAGTCTTGTTGAGTGTCCATGTGTGATGTGTTTCTGCACCTTGGTTCCCACCCACCACCCTGGAATAGTCATGGGTGCATGTGCAATGTCACCAGTGCATGTGTGCTTCACTGCTGCACATTGTTGGAGGTCGAGGGGTGTGGTGTTGAGTGTGTGCAGATGAGAGTTGTTGCCCGGCTAGGCCCCTGCCTCCATGTTGGCCTTGGCTTACTGGCCATGCTGTTTGATTTGTGCTTGTGTAGGTGTGATGGTAGTTAGTTGCTCAGTACACATGACTGTGGTTCACAGTGTGAACCACATTTAGCTTTGTCATCACAGTGGGATTGTAATGCAGCCCAGGGTCACCACATTGTGGGGGCCCTGGGGGTGGTGCTGTGGTGTGTCTGTGTCTTGCTGTGTCAGTTGCTGTCCCTACGTGCCTGTGTGACATGTGTGATTTGTGCTCCCTCTCATCTGACAATGCCTGCTTGCCCACATAGGGGATTAGGATCCAATGAGTTACCTTTGTGTGGCACTGTATGCACATCTGTATGATTGGTATTCAGGTCTCCTCATGTGTTGTGTGGTTGCCTGGGGACACTGGCACCCCCCTCACCTGTTGTGTATGATGTGCAGTGTGGGTCTGCCTGTTTGTGTTTGTGCATCTGCACCACTGCATTGGCATATCTTGGGTGTGCCATTGGCTGTATGTAGTTTGGTGGGTTTCCCCTGCTGTCCCTGGGACTCCTAGGTCATCGGTCAGCACAATGATCATGGTTTGTGTGTCCCATTGCTGCCATGGTATGGTATCTGTTCACCTCACATCTGCAGTCTCCACAGGGTATCTGCATGTGTGTGCCCATTGGTGCAAATATGTGGGTCTGCATTCTGATGGTCACTTCTGTCATTGTGTCATTGATGATTGTTGACGGTGTCAGCCCCCATGGGTGTTGTTTGTCTGCACATGGCCAAAGGTATGTCTTATTTGCACTGCAGGATTTGGCTCCCCCAATTTATGTTGCAATGGGACACATACACTACTTTGCCACTAATGTGTTTGTTGTTCTGTGACCAGGAATCATCCATGCAGTTTGGCAGTTGCACCTCTTTCTTTGTCAATACTTACCTTTTGGTCACTGTGATGATGGGGGTTTGGACCCCATTGCCATAATGTTCGAAATGTGCTTCAGCTATGGACCCCACACTTACATTTTGGTCACTGTGATGATGGGGGTTTGGACCCCATTGCCACAATGTTCGAAATGTGCTTCAGCTATGGACCCCACACTTACCTTTTGGTCACTGTGATGATGGGGGTTTGGACCCCATTGCCACAATGTTCAAAATGGGCTTCAGCTATGGATCCCACACTTACCTTTTGGTCACTGTGATGATGGGGGTTTGGACCCCATTGCCACATTGTTCAAAGTGTGCTTCAGCTATGGACCCCACACTTACATTTTAGTCACTGTGATGATGGGGGTTTGGAACCCATTGCCACAATGCTCAAAGTGTGCTTCAGCTATGGACCCCACACTTACCTTTTGGTCACTGTGATGATGGGGGTTTGGACCCCATTGCCACAATGTTCAAAGTGTGCTTCAGCTATGGACCCCACACTTACATTTTGGTCACTGTGATGATGGGGGTTTGGACCCCATTGCCACAATGTTCGAAATGTGCTTCAGCTATGGACCCCACACTTACATTTTGGTCACTGTGATGATGGGGGTTTGGACCCCATTGCCACAATGTTCAAAATGTGCTTCAGCTATGGACCCCACACTTACCTTTTGGTCACTGTGATGATGGGGGTTTGGACCCCATTGCCACATTGTTCAAAGTGTGCTTCAGCTATGGACCCCACATTTACATTTTGGTCACTGTGATGATGGGGGTTTGGACCCCATTGCCACAATGTTCAAAGTGTGCTTCAGCTATGGACCCCACACTTACATTTTGGTCACTGTGATGATGGGGGTTTGGACCCCATTGCCACAATGGTCATGGCCTGCTTGCATTGTGGGTGCCACACACATATATGTGTGGCACATATGCTAGGGGGTCACATTGTATGTTCAAAGTCATGTTCGGTGTTGTAGGCATTTGACACAGTCTACACACGCTTGTCATGGTGTTGGGGGATGTCTTCTTCTTGCATTCCCTAGGTTGTGGTGTGCTGATTGTGTCATGCATTGTCCATCCTATGAGTGGGGGTGGTAGTAGTGGTAGGCATCCAGCCCCCTGGCTAAGGGTGATAGTAGTGGTAGGCATCCAGCCCCCCTGGGTGAGGGTGGTAGTAGTGGTAGGCATCCAGCCCCCTGGCTAAGGGTGGTAGTAGTGGTAGGCATCCTGCCCCCTGGGTAAGGGTGGTAGTAGTGGTAGGCATCCTGCCCCCTGAGTAAGGGTGGTAGTAGTGGTAGGCATCCTGCCCACCCTGGGTAAGGGTGGTAGTAGTGGTAGGCATCCTGCCCCCCTGGCTAAGGGTGGTGGTAGGCATCCAGCCCCCCTGGGTGAGGGTGGTAGTAGTGGTAGGCATCCAGCCCCCTGGGTAAGGGTGGTAGTAGTGGTAGGCATCCTGCCCCCCTGGGTAAGGGTGGTAGTAGTGGTAGGCATCCTGCCCCCTGGGTGAGGGTGGTAGTGGTGGTAGGCATCCAGCCCCCCTGGCTAAGGGTGGTGGTAGGCATCCTGCCCCCCTGGCTAAGGGTGGTAGTAGTGGTAGGCATCCTGCCCCCATGGGTAAGGGTGGTGGTAGGCATCCTGCCCCCTGGTTAAGGGTGGTAGTAGTGGTAGGCATCCTGCCCCCTGGGTAAGGGTGGTAGTAGTGGTAGGCATCCTGCCCCCCTGGGTAAGGGTGGTAGTAGTGGTAGGCATCCTGCCCCCTGGCTAAGGGTGGTAGTAGTGGTAGGCATCCAGCCCCCCTGGCTAAGGGTGGTAGTAGTGGTAGGCATCCTGCCCCCTGGGTAAGGGTGGTAGTAGTGGTAGGCATCCTGCCCCCTGGCTAAGGGTGGTAGTAGTGGTAGGCATCCTGCCCCCTGGGTAAGGGTGGTAGTAGTGGTAGGCATCCAGCCCCCTGGCTAAGGGTGGTAGTAGTGGTAGGCATCCTGCCCCCTGGGTAAGGGTGGTAGTAGTGGTAGGCATCCTGCCCCCTGGGTAAGGGTGGTAGTAGTGGTAGGCATCCTGCCCAATCTGGGTAGGGTGGTAGTAGTGGTAGGCATCCTGCCCCCCCCTGGCTAAGGGTGGTGGTAGGCATCCAGCCCCCCCTGGGTGAGGGTGGTAGTAGTGGTAGGCATCCAGCCCCCTGGCTAAGGGTGGTAGTAGTGGTAGGCATCCTGCCCCCCTGGCTAAGGGTGGTAGTAGTGGTAGGCATCCTGCCCCCTGGGTAAGGGTGGTGGTAGGCATCCTGCCCCCCTGGGTAAGGGTGGTAGTAGTGGTAGGCATCCTGCCCACCCTGGGTAAGGGTGGTAGTAGTGGTAGGCATCCTGCCCCCCCCTGGCTAAGGGTGGTAGTAGTGGTAGGCATCCTGCCCCCCCTGGGTAAGGGTGGTAGTAGTGGTAGGCATCCAGCCCCCCTGGCTAAGGGTGGTAGTAGTGGTAGGCATCCTGCCCCCCTGGGTAAGGGTGGTAGTAGTGGTAGGCATCCTGCCCCCCTGGGTAAGGGTGGTAGTAGTGGTAGGCATCCTGCCCACCCTGGGTAAGGGTGCTAGTAGTGGTAGGCATCCTGCCCCCCTGGCTAAGGGTGGTGGTAGGCATCCAGCCCCCTGGGTGAGGGTGGTAGTAGTGGTAGGCATCCAGCCCCCCTGGGTAGGGGTGGTGGTGCGCATTCAGGCCCCTGTGTGCATATGTGGCATTGGTGATGGGCATCCCGCCCCTATGGTGCTGCTGTTGCTGGTGTAAGTATATTCTGCATCCCTCTGTGTGTGTGTGATGTGTCGTGTACGTGTTGTATGTGTTTTGTGGTTGGTGTCTGGCTTACCTTCTGCGCCGTACGCGTCCGTGCCTGTTCCGGTAGTAAATGTAGAATATTGGTATGATTTGGACGAAGGGATTCATGGTTGGTTCGTGTCGTTCGTCCTTCTCGTTGCTTCGCGTCGTCCTCGTCGCTTCGCCTCGTCCTCGTCGCTGGCGTGTTCGTCTATGAGCCGTGGATCGTGTTGTGGCGCGAATCGGAGCTTATGTGCGCCTCTCACGGATGCTTTGATGTGCCGTGCGTAGCGACGGGTTCGGCGCGTACGGAAAGCGCATCGTACTCGTTCGGCCGGACGGAGCTGCATTTTACCTTCCGTGCGACTCGATTCAGCAATTCCGGATTCGCCTCGGTCGGGGAACAGGACCTGGTTTGGGTGAGTACGGCTCGGCCGGATTCTTTGCTGTTGTGCGCATCGTACTTACTCGTTCGGTGTGCTGTACGGATCGGTCGGGAAACAGGCTTTCGCATGGCTTTTTTCCTGACCGAATGGTGTTGGGTGCGCCTCCGACCGAGATCGGAATCGGCCCCTTAGTCTCTTTTTGTAAGTCGAAAATCTCCAACCATGCAAGGCTTGAGGCTATAGCCGATGTAGCCCATGAGGCTGGAAACCCCTTTGGAGAATGACAAGTGAACAGGATTTGCTGCTGTTGAGAAGAACATAGCGAGAGCTGCCGAGAGGTCAGGCCAACTGGAAGATAGATGAGCAGCTTGGGCCTGGACTCCTCTCAGTTCTCCGAGCAGTTTTTAGCTCAAAATGTTCTGAGCCCCAATTTTGGGATTTTGGCTATCTGGACACCTTTAACACAACCACCAAGGGTCCAGGACTGGAGGGGCACCCATTGGGGGGGGGGTAGTACTTACTCACACTAGGTCCAGGTGTGGGTTCAAGATGGTTGGACCCTTTTATGGCCCAGAGGCTCTGATCAGGAGGTGAACTAACTAGCCCTGAGAGTCACTCCTGTGGTCCCGGGTTTAAGAAATGGAACAGGGCTCAAACAGAAGGACTGGCCTCTGGGGGTTCAAAGAAGGATTCAGGCGGTAAAGCAGTCCTTCCAGGTGCAGTAAAGCAGTCTTCTGAAGTACACAGCAGGCCACATCAGCAGGCAGCACTGTGAGAGCCCTTCGACAGGTCCATAAACTGAACTGAAGAGTGGGTCTGAGGGTCCTATTTTTATACCTGGTACCTTCTTTGAAGTGTGAAAAGTTTCTAGAGAATTCCCTTTGAAGTGCCCGAAGTTACCCAGCTCTGCCCCTCCCCATCCTGCCAGTAATGAGCCATCCAGGCACACCTAACGCTTCTATTGTGTGGCTGTCTGGGATGAATAAATAAAAAGAAAAAATCCACCTGCCAACTATGCCTAGTCTGTGACCTAGGAACAGGCTGCAGGTACCAAATAGTTAGAGGAAGAAAATGCCACCTTTTTAAAAGTATTATCAAAAAGGTGGTCACTATGGGGGAAGTGTAGCCTTGGCCTTTCATGGCAATAGTGAAGTAAAGAAACTCATCCACAGGTTATGTCAGTTATGCAATAAGTGGAATTATTTTGTTAATTGTATTCCTATAATGTAAAGATGGTACAAAATAATGTGACACAGCATTCACATCTCAAAAGGTAAGGTGCTCATACAAAGTGACAGGGCAGTGAATGTGGATAAAGTGATTAAAAAGTGTGCTTGTACTATGTGCAAAAATATATACATGTGACTGATTGGGACAGTATATAGTTAGAAATGAGTGTCAAAAACCACAATCAATATTTAAAAACAGTCCACATATGTTATTGTTGACATTTCGACCCCTTAGCACAAATATTTAGATTGGGGTGGTCATCATCAGGATAGACTAAGAACAGGAGATACCAGGGGATTAGGGCAAAGTAACCCACAACCGTAGATGTATCAAACACAGTTTCAAGGGAAAGTCTCAGTGAACTACGTTATATTATCAAGGAACTGTGCCATTGTTCCTTACAGGCACGGCTGTCTCCCATGCCCAATCTGAGGCAAAACATGAATTTCCACTTCAGTATCAAGGCACCCAAAGTTTCAAGCAAATACCACCTGCATGCACTCTCTGAGCATAAACCAGAGACTTCGCAAAGGGGTTGCATAGAATGAAAATATATTGATTATCTCTACGTGTGGCAAGAAATGAACCTTGTGGAAGGCAAAACAATTATCCACCGCTTAGAGAATAGTTTAATTAAGTGGCACTGTTTTTAGAGACAAAATGTACTTACTTGCTTGCATGTTTCCAAGTTTACACGTTTGTCCCGAATCAGAATTTCAACACTCATTGGGGAGATATTGGATCAGGGAAACACACCAGCCAGATCTGGTTCCTACATCACAGCACTTTTTTAAAAGTGGCATTTTCAAAATAGCAACTTAAAATCCAAATTTATAGAAGATTTTAAATAAGAATTTCTCAGACACCAAAGACAAAACCTTTACCTGTTCCAATAAAATGTTAGCACTAATTAAATGCAAGTAAGGAACCCAATGTTATCCTATGGGAGAAGTAGACCTCTTCAGTGATAAATATATTTATATATGTCACTGAAAAAAACAAAGGTTACAGGTACATTATAGTTAGAAAATAGAATTTAAAAAACCTTAGAAATTCACTGAAAAAAATCAAACGTTATATATATTTATATACACTTTCAAAATCTGTTTATAATAAACATGCCTCTTAATTTGCGTAGTCAATTCTTAAATATTAGCACTGTTTCACTTGAAATTTCCTTCCAGAGAAAAAGAGTAGTATGTCTCTCTGGAGCAAAGAACCAGTAATGGCACTTTTTCCCTCTGTTTTTCCCCTGATACTCATGTGTGTGTTTACTCTTTCCTATTGTTAATCTACTTTTCATTGGTTACTTTGTTTTAACCCTTTATTAGCCCACTTATGCCAAAACCCAATCTGGTAGTGCCTGTAAATGAAGTTGCAACTCTATCGCGGCGCCCAGTGCGGCTCCCGTGTAACACCGCAATAGAGTCGTGACTCCATACGGGAGTGAATTTCAGCATTTAAAATAAAAGTACTACACTTTTTATGTCACATATGTGTTGTAATCACAGCAATGAATTAGAAAATGTATTGTTTTCAACCGTATGTTAGCTCTAAAGTAGTATACTTTTAAAAATCACTCCACAACATATTTGGAACCCTCCCCCCACACTGGTGTGCTTCAGTTTCCATAGGAACCTGTTTTTAAATACTGTACTGTAACAGTATGTTAAATGTTCATCACTTTTCAACCACAGCATACCAGCTTCCAATTGCACACTAGCAGGTATGGTTGAGTGCTTCTAAACCTAAGCTTATACACAGTATCATAACTTGTGAAACATTTCAATGCACCAATCACTAATCTACTCACATTTCCAATTAAATCACAAACTATTTATAACTTTTAAATTATTTACAGTGCCCAAACATTATGAAAAATGAACTGCACTCCTCTATTTTAACTGTCTTTCAATATGTTAACTCTCATATTCAGCTGCACCCTTTTCCTGATTGCTACTGCTCCTTCCTTGAAAATGGTTAGAATGTGGATTGTGGGTCACAGCTATGTCTTCTGGGCCAGAGAGTGTGCGACAAAGAGTGGCATTGACAAGGACTTGGGTTTGGCAAATGTGGATATTCAATGGTTTGGGCAGGGAGGGTTAAAGAGGAACCAATTGCTGCCTTTGGTTGAGAGTATTGCACATTCCCAACATCCACAACTGTTAATAGTGCACTGTGGTGGCAATAATCTAAGCACTCTTACTGGGGTTGGTTTGGAAATTGCAATGAAAGAGACCTTTGGCAAATTAATTACACTTTTGACTTACACTGTCTTTGTCCACTCCAACATATGCGAAAGACAAAAATTAAAGTGGTCAAATCAATTCTGTCCACAGATTGACAAATTGTGTATAAGAAAGGAGAGTGGCCCACTACAGAGACAGGGTTCCTTGAAGCAATAATATAGTAAACAAAAGAATTCTCTTTTCCCTTTTTATTTATATGGCAGGCTTTATTGGTAATGAATATATTTTCTATATGTCTTTGGGAACTAGATTAGGTATTGCCAACAATATATTTTGTTACCGTTTTCAGACTTATAATAGTGTCTGGTTATGCTCCTGAGATGGTAATTACCTCCTGGACCATTAATCCCACGCGAACTGATCAGTTCCTTACCAAGTCCTGGATTGTTGACTCGAACATTGAGCACTTAACTAAGGTACGTGTCGGACAGAATATGGGTCGAGGTAGGGGTTGATGTACCCTTGAAGAGGAATTTACAAATACCCTTCCTCTTTTTTTAGGTTTTAAATTCAACCTATCTCATTGAGATTATTACGGACCTCTGGAATCGCTCCCGGGAGTACTGGTCTACAAGTATATAGAACTTCCTGTTTAGAATACCCCCCCCTGGAACATATTAGAAGGTAATCATACCCTGCCATCATTGGGGACTATCTGTAGGAGTTTCCAACTTACAGAGGCTTCATTGTAATAATTATATTGTTGTTTTTGACCTCTAGCTTTATATGCAGTTGACCAGAGCTGTGACGGTCACTGGGGTCACCCTTATAACAGCTACTATAAAATCCGGGTAAGTACAATTACTTATTTAGGTATGATGGTTTGAATGATGAATATATGAATGTTCCTAGGTTTTGATATGGACTCTTTTGACAATTACAAATCTGACTTAAAATGGTTGTGATTAATAGATGTTGATTCCACAATTAAATATATTATGTAAGAATATTTGTCATAATCTACATGAGTAAATAATTACATTTAATTTGTATTACGTTTTTATAAAAAGTAATTTGTGTTTGAAATGTATTTGTCTTAATTTTCATGTAGGTGAATACGTCCTCATAAAAGAGATACTTACATTATTGTCCTAAAGAAGGTGGCTTTATATTATTGTCCCACCGAAACGCGCCAACGCCCTTTTGATGCTGTTAAATTTGGGAAACAATGAATAATTTGTGACACTTTGCACTTTCTCTTATTGATTTCTTCAAATTAACAGGTTTTAATGACGAAATTTGATGTCTGGAATGTTGTCTCGCCTATTTGTGATGTTTTGTAATCAGTTTGTAATATGTTTTTTATGAAAATAGTTTTTACTATATGAATTTTATCTATTGTGATATGGTTGTTGCAATTTGTGTCTCATTAAACATATTTTATTTAATTGCCTTTTGGGTCCTTTTAAGATTTAGATTGAGTGACTCCTGTTAGTTGCTACAGTGGAGAGTGATTGAGTTGACTGGTGTTTTCTCCAAGAGAATTCTTTTGTTTACCACAGATTGACAAAGCCAGTAAACTTGTTAATAAAGCTGTTTCTGCATTCCGCAGAGACCATTGCATGGGCTCTATCAACAGCAACAACCTGCTTTTAGATATACATTAAATCTACAGAAGTAATGGAGTTCACTTTACAGATGAAGGAGACAGGGTGTTTCTAATCAACCTAAAACTCTGCATCCAGTCTTATGTGTAGCTGTGACATACTCACAATGAATACAAAGGCTCTCCTCAGACCCACCCTATTACCCAAAGCTAAATAGTTTTTGATTTTAAATCCCTTTTTCCCCAAAAATATTTTTCGGAGTCGCAACCCCAGCGCGAATCCGCAAAGCAAAAGCACAAATTTAAGGAACAATAATACATTTTAGATTCATAACTCTAATTTTGCATCCATATATGTTACAATATTTTTGTGAGTAAATTTCTAAGTATATAACTACGTGTGCTAGTCGGTACACAAGTCTGAGTGGGTCTGTAAACGAGTACATGTGTCTCTAAGTAAGTCTCTGCGTGGGTGCATGAGTGTCTAAGTAGGTCTGTGACTGAGTGCATCAGTGTCTGAGTGGGTTTGTGGGTGGGTGCCTAATGTCTGAGTGGGTCTGTGAGTGGCTGCATAAGTGTTCGAGTGCAACTGTGAGTGGGTGTGTGAGGCTCTGAATGGGTCTGTGAGTGGGTGCATGAGTGTATAGATGTGTCTTCAGTGGGTGCATGACTGTGTGTGAGTGGGTGTGTCTGTCTCTGAGTTGGTGAGTGACTGTCTGAGTGGTTCTGTAAGTGGGTGTATGAGTCTCTGAGTAGGTCTGTGAGTGGGTGCATGGCTCTCTGAGTGACTCTCTGAGAGAGTGAGTGAGCGTCTCAGTGGGTCTGTATGTAGGTGGATATGTTTGTGATTGGGTCTCTGAGTGGGTGAGTAACTGTCTGAGTGATTCTCTAAGTGGGTGTGTGAGTCTGTGACTGGGTCTGTGAGAGGGTGCATGTGTCTCTGAGTGAGTCTTTGTGTGGATGTGTGAATGTATGTGTGACTGCATGCATTACTGTGTAATTGAGTGTTTTGATGTATTTTAAAAAAATTGATGAGGTTCGCGACTTCATCGCGACGTTACATTACGGGTCACGCTGAGTGCCATGGCGGAGTTGTAACTCTTTGCGCGTGGAAAAAAAAGAACACTTTACAACATTTCATAACTCACAGACATACTTCACAAACAATACACTACAGTTATGGGGTCAGGGTACACCTGCCCTTATCCCTTCTAAAGTTTTTCCTATTTACACATGTTCCCTGGGACCGGCTATGGCTTCACTGAGCGCAGCGATGGGGCCGCGACTCCAACCATATTTTAAAAAAAGGAACTTGCCTTTGTAAAACTTATAAAGGACCACTAACAAGCCCCTACAATACACCCAAGTGGTCAAGCTACCCTACCCTGACCCCTTTTAGCTTTTTCTATTCCTTTTGACAATACCCCTGGCCGGCTCTGCATCATTAAATGGCAGCCACAACATTTTCCTCAGCTTGCCGCCAGCCAATTACAGCAATGCTCCTGGAGCATGAGTTCGCGCAGGCCTGTGTCGGAATTGCGAACCACCCGATTCCCTATATATACAACTGGAAATTTCTGTAAATAACTCTGAAACTACTGAACGGATTTACACCAGTTAACAAAAAGGTCACTTTCTGGGCCAACAGCTACCTTTCTGCGAAATGTGGTGCATTTCTGTTCTGCAGTTAGGGCTGTAGCCTTGTCTAAAGTTCCTATGGAAATTAACATGGGGAAAACATGTTTTCAGACCCCTCCTTTTTCTCGGCCCCTGCTTGACGGATAACCTCGAAACTTTCAATGCAGAAGCAGGCGTAAGCATCAAACTAGTTTTGAAAATTTTGCAAGGATTCGTCAAACAATGCCTAAGGTATTGCCATTTGAAAAAAATGTCTTCCTAGGGAAGCTACATCCTAATTATAACTATCTACTGGCGGCCGCAAGCAGGTAATGCACATATATATATATATATATATATGTATATATATATATATATATATATATATATATATTCACTGAAAAAACCATAGGTTTCAGGCACGTTATAGTTAGTTGGACATTTCACTCGTACAAAACCATAGAAATTCCGCCGCTATAGTTAGTTCAGCTAATTATAACTCACGCCCCTGCAATGCACTGCTGATGATGTCACATATTACATCATTCATGACATGGTCAGTGACATCACTGATGACATCACTGATGACATCTCAAATGACATTACTGATGACATCATCCACGTGAAAATCTGATGCACCTCATCACACCCTAATATAACCTTTGATACACCCACTGTAAAATACAGACTACCATTTTCGAAACCATCGACACACCAATACCAGTTACTACGTACGCACTCACTGATTCCTAGGTCTACACACACATCCACTCATTCACCCATACAATCACTCATACATGCAGTCACTCATCTATACAACACTATCATATGCACTCATACACCTATAGAGACACTCACACACCACCACTCATCCAGAGTTACTCACACACCTAGTCAGTCATGCAAAGAATCAATCACACTTCCATTTACTCACGTACACAGTTATACACACACCACATCACTTATTCATACAGAAACAAACGCATACTTACTCTCTTATACAATCACTGATACAAGTACACACTCATCCATACAGCCACTCTCACAATCACTGACTCTCACGTATAGTCATTTATATACTCCAAGTCTCACATACACTGCCTTTTACATATGTAGTTACTTGGACATGTACCACTGAGACATCCATTCACTCACCAACACACGCATACACACACTCACCCAACCATACAGCTGTTTCCACATGCACTCTTGAACCCATACACCCAGTGAATCAACCACTCAAACATCTATGCACAAAGTCACACACCTCCCACCCACCCACATACACACTCAGGCACCCATACAAATACTCAGGCAACCAATCGATAACCCATATAGACACTCAACAGACAGACTGATACAGACATTCACACAGTTTAGTCACAAACCCATGCATTCAGTAAGACACATGTAATCACTCACTTAAACAGTCAGTCACGCACGTACTAAATCCTCCATCCAGTCACATATACACCCACTCATTCATCAATACACCTTGGCATATATATAATACATATTTAAACTTTAAAAAAACACAGTCACTGGATGATGTCATCAGTGATGTCATCAGTGATGTCATTTGAGATGTCATCAGTGATGTCACTGACCATGTCATGAATGATGTAATATGTGACGTCATCAGCAGTGCATTGCGGGGGCGCGAGTTATAGTTAGCTGAACTAACTATAACGGCGGAATTTCTATGGTTTTGTACGAGTGAAATGTCCAACTAACTATAACGTGCCTGAAACCTATGGTTTTTTCAGTGAATTTCAATGGTTTTTTAAATGCTAATTTGTAACTACAATGTCCCTGAAACCTATATTGTTTTTAAGTAAATTTTAAAAAGACGTGCATACTTTTTGTAGTGAAAAACTAACTATAACAGTAGTCTGTTATAAGTTATAATTTAACAATGTTTAAAACTTAATTAGCACTAATTAACATATAAGTGTGGAAAAAGTGTGACACAGCAGCTATGATACCTGACTTAGAACAACAGCGTTCACAGTTCGATTCCCGGCTCCGGCGGCACGTTAGCCCACCACTATGTCACTGTGGGCAATACTTTGCTTAATCTTCCTGACGCTCCGAGCGCCGGGACACCTCTCTGGAGGTAGCTGTACGCTTTACAAATGCTGGCATTTTTTTACTTTAAAACCATAGTGATGAGAAATATTAGCATGTTTTTTTTTTCTATTCTGAATGATATTTTTTTTATGTCTTCTATTTAGAATTACGGCAATTAATAGATGTTTGTAGTCATGAGAATGGAAATGACACGGTTTTCCGGGTAACAGTTTTTAAGCTCTCCAACGTATGTACATATTAAGGACCTTATACGTGTTAGGATCGAAATCGAAACCTTTACCGCTTCACATTTTGTAACTTTTCCCAACACGTGCACAAGTTAAACAGTGAAAACGTGAGCACGTGTCAACTATAAAACGTGACATCTAAATGGGCGGAGCCGCATCTTCCTTCCATAGACTCGTCAATAACCAAAAAGTATATAAACCACACCCGTTTTTTGATTAGTTTTGTTTATGCGACTTATTTACACGAGTCCATTCTGCGATGCACGTTCCCTTTTCTAGCGTCGGATTCTTGTTTTGCGGCAACAAAACATATTCCAGAGTTGTAAGTTGTTTGATTATGGCATAGTAGATATTTATAATACGTAGCTATTTGTTAATATCTATACATTTGTATTTAGAAAAAAGTGTTATTGGTTGTTTTTGCCATTTATATGTAACTTCAGCAGCTTGTTTTCAGAAACATACAGAATACAGCAAACATTGTTCCTTTCCTGGCTCCTTTGAGATCATATAGTGTGACTTTGTATATTATAATATTGACACTGTACTTGACCTCAGAGGTGTTGGTGACCTGTCGGCACAAAGACTAAAGATTTATATGTAATGTGAGCAGCTTCTGGTTGTTACTCTGTTTCCCCCTTGGGATCATATAGTGTGATTATGTATATTATAATAACCACCCATTATGATCTCAGAGAAGTTTATGACCCGTTGGCGCGAAGACTAAAGATTTATATGTAACGTCAGCAGCTTCTCGTTCTTACTCTGTTTCCCCCTTGGGATCATATACTGTGAATATGTATATTAAAATATTAACAGTCATTGTGATCTCAGAGGAGTTTATGAGCCGTCGGCGCGAAGACTAAAGATTTATATGTAACGTCAGCAGCTTCTGGTTCTTACTCTGTTTCCCCCTTGGGATCATATAGTGTGAGTATGTATATTGTAATATTCACAGTCATTATGATCTCAGAGGAGTTTATGACCCGTCTGCGCAAAGATGAAAGATTTCGAAGTCCCGGATAAAAGAAGCTCTAAACATATTCACCGCTGGAAAGTATTTCGTTATTGATCTTGTTTTGTGTTCATGACTTCTTTTTCCTTTTCCTTTTTGTGTGGCATCAGTGTCACTCTCTATATTGTAGTAGAGTGTCATATTTTCACACAACAGGAATTGGAGATTTGTCGCCGCCAGGAGTAAACCATCTGAAATACAGCTTACTGACCTTTATAACTTACTTGATCAGATATTTTTACAGTGAGAATATTTTTCGAAATTGCAATTTAAAAAGATTGTTTGCATAGACACTTTCTTACTGAATGCCTTTGATAAACCCTACATTTTTTAATGATTTTTTGGTATTTCTCTTTTTCTCTGTTGTGGTTCCTATTCTCGTTCTCCCTATAGAATTGATAGGAATAGTAGTGTATATATTACTACTATCCTATATGTTCTTAAAGGAGTCCGTGATCTGTTAGCGGAGCAGTGAGCGACCTCTAAGCACTACGACTGAACTTTCCAAAGTTCTACAGAATAGAAATTGTAAAAAATGATGAAGCGTACATTTCTATATAATATAAAGTCATTTGTGTTTAACAGTTTTTTACTTGTTATTGTTCTTGTGACCTGAGATGATGTAGCGCGGGAGTGTTTCTTGTAGCACTTCTTTTCTACTTTATCTAAAAGTAACTCATGCCCTCTTATATTATCAAGAATATGGGGTAACACTTTTACAAAGTATAGCACAAAAAAAGGGAGGGTGTGGCCACGCTTAAGGGATATTTTATGAATTGCGTTTGTATTTGTCACCTCTTTGATATATACAGCTTCAGTTTTCGAAGAAAGTTTATTTGTAATTGCTTAATACAAACTGTTTCAAACCTAGACTGAAATTTTTGCTGCGCAACCACACCTCCCCATCAGAAAAGTAAACACCACATTCTAAGTAAATAGTGCTACTGGGAAGTATCCCACCCGCAAACTTAATAAAAAGAAGACCGCAACACACTCTGTTATTTTCCCGCCGTGATTTGTACACCCCACGCCAATTATATAAATGGCCCTTAAAATATATAAAAAACAATTTTTACCTTCACAATCCCTGTTCACCACCTTGTGACCACTTTACAGAGTTAATAGTGTTCCTACCCTCACCGCTACTACTTTGTTTTCCCGTA